>CM017559.1:60791009-60956009 GCA_007844125.1 Sinonovacula constricta | reverse complement strand
TAAAAGTCACCCTGAAAAGAATCCGTCAATGCCGAAATACTTATCAATTTTCATTCCGAACCTAGCCGACCGTGTCGATGCTTGTCAAATTTACCGGGAGTGAAGTACATGGCTAAATCCTTAAACATTTTGTTTCGAGCTATATATGACATCAAGGATAAATATATATAACAATGATAATATACACATACACTTATTAGTACACTTGATTTAGAATTTAGACTTACATTTGCGTTATCATTCAACCAAAAATTATACTTATATTACAACAGACATAACAATTTGAAACAGTGACATATGTATCTTGTACTTTCTTTTAGAAATTTATAAGTGGGTGTTCATATAACCATCGTATCCATTACGAAAACATACATCAATTAATATGAATCAATATAATAGTAGCTATAAAAATATGTCATTACGCGTCAGACAATTGTTGAAATTTTCAATTTCAGAACATCGTTTGTCATTTTTGAAAAAAATAAATCATCTTAATTACGACAGGCTAGAGTTGTGGAAGAGTCTTCTGTCATTATAAAACTTTTTTTATCGTCTTACATCTGGTTTTAACATTTATAATTACTCGCCTGTCCACGCAATCATTACAAAGCTCCCACTGTCGACAATGTTTAATTGGCACCAACATATTTGTTTTAGTTTATTAAGTCAGTCAATGGCTGTCATCAAACTTTAACAATCAACGCATCAATTAACTTAGACTATGTAAAATTTAACCCATACATGTTGTAATCAAAGCCTTATACTATACCTTTCTTTTTTTGCCACCAAGACACGATTGTTCTAATTGACCATTTAATCCCACGTTTATACTTATCATGGGATGTTAAATGGCAAAGGATTTGTAATAATACTTGTATATTTTTCATTGGCGCGAAATGTTTATATACCTGCCATTAAATGTCATTAGGAGTCATAACTCTAGATACATACATTCATATCAGCCACATCAACCTCATTAGAAAAAGATGTATAAAATCATGTTAAAAGACACATTATTCCGTTTTACGTGACAGCCGAAACATTCTCATTTCACTGTACCATTTAAATTCTTGTTGCTTTTACACTAAAGGTAGCAAGTCGCACGCAAGGCGTTTTTGCTACAGAAAATATTAACTTACCAAAATGTTGACATTCCAGCTATTTTATAGTGATATAATATATAATATGTGTCGTCTCCCTTTCAAAAACAAACTGGTAATTGATATGCGTATAATATCCAATCATTGTTCCATGTGTTTTATATGAACATAACTTAATAAATTAAACTGTATTTTATCTTAACCTTTTCCAGATTTATGCATTTCGAGCTTTATATCTCCAACTTCGCAATTTAAAAAATTCACTGTTATGAGCCGCGTTCGTTTCACTTCCTTTTTTGTGCGTAGACATGCCTAAAGGCATGATGTTTGTTTAGAGCCTATAACGATTAATTCTATTGCTATTGATTAAAACACATCCTAAAAGAAAAAATGCATAATTTACTCACAAGCGTGCTGGGTGGCAAAGAAATTCCACATACACCTCAATATCGCTTATTATTATTAAAATGTGAAGCAAGGAAAAGAAATGTCTCGAATACTTAATAGAATACATCGTTAGGTTAGTGAAATTTTATATTTACGATATTAGAATGTCAACGCAGGTAATGGGAAAACTATAGTTAAAAGTTAAAAAAAGATCTGAGGTTAAGAGTAGCTGAGGAACCATTATTTTAAGAGAAATATTAAGTTTCAATGTTGTTCATGATAACCAATGTAATTAATTGGCGTTTGAACCATGTATCTGAACATGTTTTGCCAAATGAGCCTTCTGGCCGAAATAAAGAGCTCTCATATAAACTATCTTACCTTGTCTCAAAATATAATTAAAAATAATTGAAACTTTGAGGAATGAAAAATATTCAATTATTTTATTTATTTTAGAAGAATGTTATCGCAAATTGACAAGACTATTTTATATGTTATATTTGTATGTAACTGTCAGTAAAGCTTTAATTGGAATACGCGTTGCGATATAAAACTAACCCTACTTTTAGACCATGTTTATTTGTTGAAAGACAAGGAAAAGTACAAGTAAACCAGAACTGAACAAAGGAATTTCGAATGATTCATGCATATTTAATTTAAAGCCATGTTGACGCTGGTGGCTGTATTACATTGGCTTTGTTTGATATTCTTCTTCGATGGACATGCGCAAGAATCAAGTGGACAATTTTGTCCGTCTATGGATAATTGTTCAAGATTTCTTTCCAACATGTCTTCGTATTTTAACACGAAAGTGGTCGTGACCAACATGTGCTGCACGGGCAAGTATAAATACATGTTGATTTTCTTGTCTTTCACTTTTGTACATATTCATGCTTGCCTGAAATTAACACAATAATCACCATATTATGTTAGAGATTATTAGTTATCTAGATATCATATTTCCTTTATAGTATATCATTGATCATATTGATTATTGATCTTGCTTTATGAAGGGATATGTTCCTGGCATATTTTGGAAGATTCTACATTCAGAACTCTCTTTGATATGCTAGACCCTTATATATACAGCAAATATAAAACTATTTAAAATCTTGATTCGTATTTTAACGATTTCCAGTTAATATATATATATATATATATATATATATATATATATATATATATATATATATATATATATATATATATATATATATATATATATATATATATATATATATATATATATACTTTTTTAAAAGGTACATGAAAGAGTGTCTTAATAGTGTTCAATTCATTGCTGTCAAGTGTGTAAATCGTATTCAAACCATTATCATCGGCAGGTTCATAAATAAAATACATGTACAATCGATAAAATTATCAGACTGGCCGGTTTTCTAATTTGGCACAAATATGATCACGTAATCGTGGAAATACATTTTCACTAAGAGCGGTGCTGTTTAGAACATGGTACTCTTCAATAGCTAGTATCACGATTTCGCATTTCAGTTTACTTTTAAGTCCTAATAAAACAGGCTCTAATTGCAGCAAAAAGTAACAAGACTCTTTTTTCAAAATAATTATTTGCCAGGATAACGAATTTGCCTGTTATGATTATGATAATGGTCGATAAAAGAGATTGTTAAAGAGATTATGGCGGCATAATTATGTTGCATATAATATGATATTTTTTGTATAACAACACACTATTCACGGTTTAATGTTACTTTACTGTTGTGTATCGTGCTTATTTTCAGAATGTTCTTGTGAGAAGGCATGTAAATCTACAGACTGCTGTTCTTTTACCATGACCAACCTAAGCCAAATAGAGAAACAGCATCAATGTATGCTACCGATTCTGGGTGGGGAGTATGAAACCGATACGCCATACCAAAGCTACTACATGATCTCGAACTCTGTAGATGACACACAACAAGCTTCAGATACGATATCAGAAAATTCTCACTGGACCGAGAAACAGAACTGCGGTGATAGGTCTGTAGGATGGTGGGGTAGCATGCTGCCTGTGTTTTCTCCTTCAACGAAGCAGATCTACAAGAATGTGCACTGCGCCAATGAATATGGAATAAGCGATGGTGTCACATGGTTAGCTTATCTTGAATGTAGGTCGGTAGGTTTCGAACCATCCCTAGGTATGCCTATTCTACACGTTCGAAATGCAAGTATATTGCCGCCTGATTGTAAAATTATGTTTTCTCCACCGACATCTATAGCATACATTGTTCAGAATATGATTTGCTACGACAATATCATATGTACGTGCCCAGAAATCTTTACCATTCCAAAACTTCTTCAAATCAATACGGATGACATTCGAGCATCATGCGAACATGGGCATACCTTGTCTTATGTGAAAGACATCAACAGCGGACTGGTGTTTTCAAATTTTTTCTGTTACCTGTGTAACATGAATGTAGAAGAAGGTCAACTTGATTTTACTTGCTTGTCAAAGATGCATGACTTCCTAAGGACTGCTTCCGGAGTTATTTCATTGCTTTCCACAACAACGATAATTCCGAAAAAGCCGGAAAATGTTGGCAGTATACAGCGTCCCGAGGCCTGCAAATGCCAAATTACACTAAAAGTATGTAAACATGGCTTATATCTTTTCTCAATAATAGTCTTGTTCTAAATAATAACTGATTGTTGTTATAAATAACTTGCCTAGAAAGTTCATTCCACTATTTGATAATCTTTGGCTATTTTGAGCATTTTACGAATTGCCTTATTCGCGCGTAATCATGCTGGTCTCCACCTTGTTGCGCAAAATGAGGCGAGTACGGAGCCGGGAACCCAATTAGCTGGTGGATCAACTTATGCACCAGATCAAGAATACACGTACCAATTAATTGTTTACATCTATGTCTTATTATGTTTAAAGAAATATTTTAAGCCGTTTGGCTTGTTCAAATCAAACATTTTATAGGAAGAGTGATAATGAATTTGCACGATTTTAATTACTAGTGTACGTTAGTTATATTTAAATTGTTATAAAAAAGCCATATCAAGACAAAAAGCTATCCTTTCTCACCAATAATATAAAACACATTATACTGCATATTGTACAGTATAATATCAAAAAGGTCACTAAATTTATACAGGCTCACGACAATGACGTAAGATTGAACGTCAACGACATCAAGTTAACATCGTGACTGATTGTGCAGCTATTAACACTTAAAGATATTCAAAGTATTTGCATTTATGGTCTTAGCAAAAGCACACAATGAGCACATCTGTAAATACCTGGTACTGACGATGCTCGAACTGGTCGTAAGGAATAGAGGTTAGGTCAGGAAGAGATTACATTTGATGGCCGTAGCGGATGGAGTCATAATTCCCTTGTTATATGGCAAAACAAATGGTACTAAGTATACTAGATTTGCCGTGTGCGAAGTCATCTTAAAGCCTAAATATGACAACCAGCTTTCTTCTCTTCATTGTGTCTGATGAGGATGTGTTCGTGTTTGATATATCTTCATGTTTAAAACATATCATTCGATGAACTATCGAGTACAATCCAGTAGTCTTTTCGAATAGCAAGCTGTGTGTGTGTGTGTGTCTGTGTGAGTTTGTGTGCGTGCGCGCGCATGTGTGTGTGTGTGTGTGTGTGTGTGTGTGTGTGTGCGTGTGTATACCTATCTTTTAGAGGACTAAGGCTTGATCGCACACCAACAATACGAGGACCTATCTCCAGTTCGAGGACTTACACCCTAGTCCTCGAAATTATTTCCATATTTTGCGTTATCTGGGAGGACCTACGTTGATTTAGCGCAAAATCAAAGAGTCCTCAAAATGACGGTTAGTCAAGACATGTTCGCACATATTTCGCACATTTTTATTTATCACGTGACCTTGAAAAGTGTGCGAAGGCAGAGGGAGATCACTCTTAGGAGAATACGCGCCAAACAGTGCGCTCAGACGCTTTATGTTATACGTAACATAACGACAGAAAGCGTCTGCTCACATAGATGATACTTTACAGCCGCCATCTAAATGCGCGAGGTAAGATTTGATTTTACAGTCAGTTAGAGGTCTGAATGTTTACTGTTTCAGCAGAGATTCGTTGTAAAAAATATTTTTAAAGTGTGTAAATTCTAAAAAAAATGCAAAAGTACAAATATGTCCGTGTACAGGTGCTGCTGGAAAGGACCGTCGAGTTCAATATTTGTGCTAAAGAAACAGGATGTGGACTTTATGTGTCGTTTTATTTCAGCAGAAGAAAAAGAATATTTTTGTGTTCACAAATATAATAATGGCTATCTGGTATCATTTAAAATGACAGAAACTTGGACCCTGTGTGCTCTAATGTTGGAAGGTGCAAAGGTTTTTCATCAAAAATTCTATTAGACTGTAAGTTAATTTATTGGCTGTATCTTGTAAATTACGTGAACTGATGGTGATGTTATTTTTTTATATGATTTAGCTTAACAAAGGTATCTTCACACCCTTGCAAGAAAATCAAAGATGCTTAAGCTCAGTGCCACATATCTGATCTGGGTTTTTAAATTCAAAAGCTTTTGAAAACCAGAGGTGAATTTACTTTCCAGAATTTTCAATGAGTCATAATCAGATTGTCCGAAGCCATTTGTTGTATTCAGTGATATTTCTTTATAATGATACTTAAAATTTGTTTTTAATAAATTTTAAAGAGTCAAATATATAATTACTTCATATTTAAAATGCAACAGAAAAAATATCTATCTGTTTATATAGTAGTGAGTACTCGAGTAAATCATTGAATTGATGTGTCTGTATTTTGCATTTGAAAGCAAAATAAACAGGGTTTGTTGTTTTTTTCTCGTTAATTCAAAATGTGTCAATTGCTTATTCATGGTATTATCCTTTGTTTAAAATAATTGTGAAGCCAGCAGATCGTTACATTGACTTCAAATTCAAACTTATGGCAACTCATAAGTGATTTAGATATTAAGGGAATCACTTGGTATTGTTCAAGTATTTTGGCTATGAGTGTAATGATTGCAATTATAACTGACAATGAAATTGTCATGATTGTAGCCACATTTAGTGATTTTAAACTTGTGCTACAATTTGCAAGGTAATTGAGGCCTTGTGGTTTCCCATTAATTATCATTTACCAATTGAACCATGCATAATATGGTTAAGTTTGAAATTAGTAGCTTGACACATATTTTTTTCTTTATAATATATTCATTGTAATAATGCAACATATGAATTTTAGATACTGGGCTGTTTCATAAAAAAGGCTAGTTTTGGAATTTTTATGGACTTAAATCTTAACTATTTTTTTTCACTTCACTTCCCATTTTTTTGAAATAGCACAAATGACAATATTTCAGCTTCCAGTTGAACAATTTCAAAAATATTTTCAGTTCTCTACTCAGTTTGAATGTGCAAAAATACGAAGCAACCAGTTTAGACTTTATATGAACTTTAATTTTTTATCTTTTGATAAATTAAATTAGTTAATATTTCTGGTAATGAATAGTTATAAATGACAAAATACACTATGGAAGTTTATGTTTGTGTGAGTATTTGTTTCTTAGGCCAGCATTTTAATAAAATATATCCTTTTTTTTAGATGATTAGTTATGCCTCTTGTAAGGCAGAGTCCAGTGTTGCCCTGTCTCTGCCAGTCTAATTGTTCGATTAAATATGGAATTGTTTTTGATAACATATTCCAACATGAACAATTATTGCATTCAAAAGAAGTTGAAAACATGGTAAAGTAACTTTGAATCATTTGACTTCATTTGATTCTTTTGGGGGGTGTCAAGACCACCATCTAATAGTTTCTTTGAATAAGTTAAACTCTAACTTGCATTCTATTTATGGCTTGCGTTTAACAGTTGCTAACTGATTTGGATTTTCTTGATTAAACAACCTCAAAATATCCGTTGGATTATTGGCTGCTGCTCACCCTTTTTATAATATAGAAGTAGATCAAAATTTTCAACAGTACTATCTAGAGATGTTTTTTGCTAAAACCTGGTCCCTACAGTTTTTCTTTTTTATCATTGCCTGGAGTGTTTCACAGTTACAGGTGGTTAGTTTGAAAATGTGTATTTGAAATTAACACATATAAAAACATACTGTATTCGGTTGTGTATAAATTGCATTTATATATAACTTGCATCCATAATTTTGGGAAAAAATCAACGGAAAGCTGATTTCGGATGTATAACTTGCATACTGGACTCCCGCTTCCGGTATAAATGTAAACAACAAATGGCGGCCGATTTTCAGGATTTTTTTTTTTTCTTTAAATTAACATTTTTTAAGTAACTCTTACTAATACTTAACTTGTTAAATTGATACATGCTGTTTTCACAGTGTCAGACTCTATCGATCAAGATGACAACAGTGTTTGTTACTGTTTTATAGTGTAATCCCGCTTCTGGCATAATGTAAACAAATGGCGGCCAATTTTCGGAATGTTATTGAAAAGAATCGACGTCTAGGTTGTAAACTCTAGATACATTTACCATAAAAATGATTAACCTATTTCTGTAACACGCCTGGCAGATGAGAAATAATGGTGTGTAATTTTAATAAATATGGGTAAGCATTCAAGCTGCAATGTCAAATGAATTTTTGAAACCCCATCCTTCATCAAGTTCCTGATTGTCTTATATTTTTTCACTTGTATGTCAATATATATTATCACATTGTACTATAATGAAGTGTTTTTATGGTTAAGGTTATGGTATGGACTATAGCATCTTCTAACTGAATAAATTCTGTTGCAAAAATGATGATGCCAGTGTAGTGGCACACTTACTATTTTATAGCCACTCCAACAAATAGTTCTTCAATACCAAGTTAAATTGTATGTTTTGTCGTCTTAAGAGTTCAAAATTTAGCTTTGTGAACCTTGTCTTATTCCTTTGCAGATAATGAGACTCCGAACAAAGAAGAGCGGGAATGTTGATACAACTCATGACAGTGTTTCAGCTGAAGAAAAGGGACTAATTGAAGTAAAGTATATTGACAGCTACATAGGTGAGTCACAATTATATTAAATAAAAAAACTGTGGTTATTGGTTTTTGTCACATTCACAATCTGTCAAAGTCAACTTGGAAAGTTAACAACTTTCATCATGCACACCAGAATATTACATGTCATTCTGTGGACAAAGATCCTGTAAAATGACCCAACTAAATTTCAATTTTTAGCTTGACTATTCGAAGAATATGTCGGGCTATTCCACTCACTTTTTCGTTAGGGTAGGCGTTGCTGTCCGTCCCGCCTTGGTTAAAGTTTATGTGCAACCTACTTATATCTTACAAAGTACTATAGCTACAGCTTTGAAACTTGGCACACTTGTTCACCATCATATTTCGAGTGTGTATGCCAAGATCCATAACTCTAACCTTCATTTTGATGAAATTATAGCTCTTTTTTGACTTAGAATTTCAGGTTAAAGTTTGTGTGCAAGCTGGTGTACTAACTTATAACTTCCATACTACTCATTATACATCTTTGAAACTTTGTACACTTATTCATCATCATGTCACAAGTATGTATGCCAAGAACCATAACTCTAACTTCTATTTTGTTCAAATTATGACCCTTTTTCGACTTAGAATTTAAGTTTGTATAGTTTACATGCGAGCATAGACAGGTTCATAACTTTCATATTACTTATACTACAGCTTTGAAACTTTTGTATACTTGTTCACCATCATATCCTGAATATGTATACCAAGAATCATATTTCTAACTTCCATTTTTTTTTCAAATTAAGGCCCTTTTTTTGACTTACAATTTCAGGTTATAGTTTGCATGCAAGCCTGTTCAAGGTCATAACTTTCATACTACTTATACTACAGCTTTGAAACTTTGTACTAGGACTTCCAGAGGAGCATGAAGGAACACAGGCTGCCACACAGAAAATGGAAGCTGTCAATGATGAAATCCACATGGCTGTTTGTACCCCAAGCATAACTGAGGACATGACTGAAGGACACTTTGAAGCAGACAGTAAGAGGACTTCCCAATTGTTAAAACATGGTTTGTTTGTCAAAGTATAAGAGTATAGTTAGAAATATGTTCAGTGATTTACTTTTTTATCACTCGCATTGGAACTGTGCAGTATACAAAATAAAAACACCAGTGAGTTTTAACTGATGTTGCCAAACTGAAGCTAATCCTATCAACACTGGCCTAATAATCAGGTCCTCACAAACCACATACTTCTTAAAATCAGTTATGTGCTAAAAACAACCTTTTTCATTTGGTATAATTTAATTCCATGCACGGTTTTATTAGGACTTCCAAAAAAGGATGAAGAAAGGCAGGTTGCCACAGAAGAAATGGAAGCTGCCAGTGTTGATAGCAGTGTGGCTGTTTGTACTGCCAGAATAGCTGAGATCATGACTGAAGGACTCAGAGAACCAGACAGTAAGAGGACTTAAAAAATTTGTTGAATAAGTAAGAATAAGAGATCGATTTAGAAAGCATATTAAGTACCATAGTCTTAATTGTCATCCACATCAATGTCACCATACACTGGTGTCCAGTAAAATGACATTCATAAACAAGTGGTAAGTAATATTGGCAAACAAAAGCTGGTTGTATTAACACTAAGTCATGTCAGATAACTAGGTCCTCACAAATACTTGATATGTTTGTATGCTTAAAATCATTATATAATTCCGTCTGATTTAATTCCATGCACTCTTTTATAAGGACTTCTGGAGGCGGATGAAGAAAGGCAGGCTGCCACAGAAGAAATGGAAGCTGCCAGTGTTGATAGCAGTGTGGCTGTTTGTACTGCCAGAATAGCTGAGAACATGACTGAAGGACTCAGAGAACCAGACAGTAAGAGGACTTAAAAAATTTGTTGAATAAGTAAGAATAAGAGATCGATTTAGAAAGCATATTAAGTACCATAGTCTTAATTGTCATCCACATCAATGTCACCATACACTGGTGACCAGTAAAATGACATTCATAAACAAGTGGTAAGTAATATTGGGAATGAAAAGCTGGTTGTATTAACACTAAGTCATGTCATATAACTAGGTCCTCACAAATACTTGACATGTTTGTATGCTTAAAATTATTAAATATTTCAGTCTGATTTAATTCCACGCTGAATTGACAGGCATCATGCCATTTTGAGGACTAGGATATGATTTTGAACTTTGTGCAAACTAGCTCAAAGGAACCGTCAAAAATACTGATATTATGTACCACTGTAACAGTGTCATCCTTTTGGAAAGCGTTTGTCAAAGATCCTACTATCAGTGTGAAATAAACATGTTAATCTTCTAACAGAAATAATGCAATAACAAAATGTATAATTCTTTATTGATCAGTCTCTTTAAAAACATGGCAGCACCTTAATTTAATAGGTGTTGTATGCAATAAATGTAATATTTTCAATTTATTGAGTGCATTAATATAAAGGAAATATCTGTAAGAATCTGAGGAAAACAGTGTAAGAACAATCTGAAATCAACTGACTGTCTATTAGATTGTCCCATTAAATTTCATACCCCTGATTTTCATCATATATTTTTATCATTTTGAGGACTAAGTGTAAGTTCACTTGTAAGTCCTCGGATTGTTATTGTAGTCAACAAAGTTTATACTCTATTTAATCTACTGTTAAAGTCCTTTTAGATACATCTGACAGATTCATTGAAGGTCTCTATGTGTCCATTATCTAATTCTTTGACATTAAACTTGATGACAATTTGCACATTTAAAGTATAGCACTATATTTAATAAAGTGTAATACAGATATCTATACCAATATTTTAGCTTAGGATTGATGTGCATTTATGTATAAATGAAATTTAAAATTGAAATGAAATTACAGGGTTCATACAGTCTTAAAAAGTGCTTGAATTTCTAGCCCTTTTTTAAAAAGTACTTAAAATAACAAAAGTCTGATTTTGGTTTATGTCTAAAAAATGATTAAAAATTGGCTTATTTTAAGTATTTTATTTTGTCAGAAAGCATGCTTGAAAATGAATAATAGACAACGTGTCTAAATTTTTCTCACTCAATTTGCTGCCTTTAATAATGAAAAGTAATTTCAGTAACATACCAAGGGTTGTTTAAGTTCATATAATTATTATATATGGAGTGTATTCATGATTGCTTTGAGTCATATATTATAATATATAAGAAAATAGGTGTCTAGCAGTCAAAAATGATTTAAATCTGTTTTAGATTATGTGACAGTAATTTTCGAGAACTATGTTTACTCCGATTCATTTCTGTCGTCCTCAGCTGTTAGGCTCTGCAGGTTAACAGATGTTCTGATCAGCCAAGCTTTGCGATTTTTGATGTGCTAAAAATGAATTATTGTTCATATAGTTTACCATTTTCCCTGAAACTGTTGTGGCCATGGCCTTACTTGCATAACCCATTTCAAATGCCAGAGTAAATCTCATTAATGTAAATCTCCATAATTGTGTTGACTTCATTTTCATAGCTTTTCAGATAGTTTCTGCAAGTTGGCTCAGTTCTAAAAAAATCCTTTGATGACTCTTTTTCAAATTATTGATGTTAATTTGACTTTAATGTTGTTTGTATTGTTTATTTCAGATCAAAACATGAAACAGAAGATATTTGCTTGCTCTGGAAGAAGACGAATTAAGGTATGTTCTTGAATTGTAAACTTATAAATGTAAGTTTATCTTTAAAACATAGATCAGATATTGGATCTGATCAAATGTAAGTAACCAGTTTAATGCACTAGCTGTTTTATGGATAAGATAGTTAAGCCATTATGAAGCAAAATCTTTTGTATGTACAGTACACACTTTCTTTTCTGTAAAATTTTAAAATGAAGTTAAAATATTGTATTATTCTGTGTTCCAGAAACTAATTATTCAGCTGATTGCAACATGCGGTGGAATTTATATGGATAGCTTTGACAGAAGTACAACACATGTGATCATGGAGACTGGTAATTATGTTAAAGTTAATTGATAGTTCTTTCTTCTTTCTTCAGTCAATGTCAAAGTAGAGAAGAAAATCTGACAGGTATTTTAAATTATAACCAAGTAATAACCACAAAGATCTCCCACACAGATCTCATACAGATTGACTTTTCGAAGAGAAAGACAAGGTATTGTCTTGTCGTAGCCAGGTCGGCTGCATCAGCATGAAAGTCAGCGTCAAGTTTCTTGTTGGTGTTCATTTCTTTAAAGAATACTTGCTTGATATCAAAAGTGGCAGCCATTTGAAAAGGGCAGGTAACCCTAACTTCCTTTTCTACTCAGTTATGGCCTTTGTTCAACTTCGAAAAATTAGAAGTTTTGCATGCCAGTGGATTGAAACTTTACACAAGGATTCTTAGTCATTTAACCTACTTAAATGATCATGTTAGACAACTCTTGCTTGAATTTAACTGCATGCAAGATACCCGATCTTCTCTTTCAAAAATAATCTTCCTCTACATTCGTGTGTCTTTCAGAGGAAGGGAGTCGCATCTGCCAGCGCACAAAAAAATATATGCTTGGAATTGCTCACCATTGCTGGGTGCTAAATGCTGAGTATGTAAGAAAGTCACTGGAAGCAGGACAGTACCTTCCAGAGGTAATATACAGCTGCAATATTTTCATATTTGTCGTGTTCGGTGGCTTTCAAAGTTCCCTTTTCTTCTATTACTTAAACTCGTTGATGAAAGATGGACATAATGTATGCAACTGTTTACTTGTAGCCCGTTAACCACATGGCATATTTTGTTAACAATGACAAGAATAATTATCAGCTGGTGATGTATAAATAACGCTAAAATGGTTTCAGTCCTCTGCCAGAGCTAAAAATAGAAATGGTCTTGAAATGGAATCTCCTCCTCAACTAGTGGTGTGTTTATGATGAAGTTCGCCAGAAATGATTGTTGGCTGATAGTGTACCAAATTTGCTAAAAATTAAAAAAAAATCTTTAAACAGCATCTCTTTGTGTTTTGGCAAAGGTGCTCATGTTGGCCCTTGTGTTCTTATTCAGGAAGAGTACGAGATAGAAGGTGATGAAGTTTATCCGAGAGGCTATGGATGTAGAAAATCAAGGCAATGCCAGAAGCCCATTCTACAAGGAGTGAAGTGCAGATTTTCAGGGGATGGTCAAGACTTCCCAAGAGGTACATAAAACATTAAAGGCTATCAAGCTATCTGAGCAATGTCACTGTTACCTAAAATAGAATTAAATGGTGTAAATCAGGTATACATTTGGCTGACTGTTAATGGATAAAGTATCTAACAATCAGTAAAGGCTCTAGTGATTGTTTAGTGTTATTGTTTCAAATTGAGTATGAGTACAAATATGAGATAAATGTACTGGATTCATGATAAGAAGTAAGCATAATATAAATTTGTTTGCAGAAGCGGCTGAAGAGATTGTGTTGTCTTTAGGAGGAGAGCTTGATGGAGAGGATTCCCTTACAGTAGCTCTAGATGAGAAAGGTTTGTAAGGTTTGTTTAAGATTCCTTTGCACAAAAAGCATTTGTTTTAGTTGACATTCATGGCTGTGTGATTTCAAGTTGTTGGATGATAATCAACTGACCTGCTGGACTTAACATGGGGAAGCTGTCAGACCAATATGTTGATTTATCTTTATGGCTATCTTTCTAATTTATACTTTTGTCTGTTGCAATAGTTTCTTGCCCAATAAAAATAAGCTTATATAAAAGTCAATTACAATCTGAAACATTGAAGCTTGTTGATTTGTTGATAGTTAAGTTATGAATAGATGCTGTTCTAGGTTTCATTATATCAGGTGGTTAAGTACCACTCTCACAAAATGTTAAGTTTACTTGTGAAAATATTGGTGTTTGCACTGTAATATTGGAATAGTTTCATTATATTTTCAAACAAATGGCAGTAAGTAATTAGAAGATAGAACTGAATTATATTTTGGAAACTTTTACTTTACAGGAGAACATCACACTGTGTCCAGGGATTGGCTTTTTGATATGCTGAGTTTATTCAAACGATTGGATCAAGACAACTACCTGCATCAGGATTTAAGGTATTTACATGTAATGACATAAACTTCACACTCCATTTTAATGCTGCTACTTTGGGTGGCTGGTGGAAGTAATATAAATTTGTTTTTTGTCCCTCTATGTTCAACCTTCTTTTTTATAAGCGACCTTCACAGTCAGTCCTTTTTAATTAATAAAGTCAGTCCTTTTTTTGAACACTTAGCTCTTATCTGACATGTCAGATAAAATGACTGTATTAGTCACTGTGTGAATATGTACAGTTGAGTTCACCTATAGTTTTCCATACCCAAACAAATAGTAACAGCTTAGAATTGTGTTCCATAATTATTCTACACAATTACAACTTATGGCTTTCGTTGTGTGATCTGCTAGAAAACTTCCAAGTCCTCATCCCAAATATATTAGTCCTCATTTTGAATGCTTATCTTGAAGATGATTGAGGTCCTCATTTTGAATGCTTATCTTGAAAATGATTGAGTTAGTAAGTCCTCACATTGCTCCAAAACTGTAACATATTAGGTGTTTGCAGAAAAGCTTGCTTTTAAACCTGCAGTAGATTGCCCACTTTCATAACACATTATCATTCCTTCCATGTAACAGTAAAAGACTGTTTGCAGAGTTATAGCCTGTTTATGGTAACTGTCATTTATTAAAGACAAAGTTGAATTCGGAATATAAATCACTTGAAGCAATAGTTCTAGTTAACTTTTCTGATTAGGAGGTTCAATTATTGTTTTTTATACGCCTCGGTGTCCGTCTGTCCGTTAGCAATTTCCCTTCCGCTCTGTAACTCTTGAACCCCTTGAAGGATTTCTACTTTGAGACGACTTGCAGAAGCCATGTTCAGGATGGCTCGTGTCAAGGTCAGACTTAGAGATCAAAGGTCATATGACTGTTTCCCTTCCACTCTGTAACTCTTGAAAGCCCTTGAAGGATTTCGAAAAACCTGACACAAATGTTAACCACATTGAGACAACTTACAGAAGCCATGTTAAGGGTGGCTTGCTTTAAGGTCAAGGTCAGACTAACAAAGTCATGACAAATATTATCACAATTTTTATAGTATTATAGTATAAATAGTGTTCACTAAGCACCATTGTCTTCTTTTGCAGAATTTGTTCTCTTTCTTGTGAACAGTCTAAATTTTGCTCACATCCTCTGATACAGCCCTTCGAGCGTATATTGGCCCGCTTCGCGGTGCTCTTGTTTTTACTTGACCTAGACCATTAATCAATAAAATGCCTAAAGCATTGTCTGGATTATGCCATTAAGCTATCCAAATGAATCAGATTAGCTCTTAAAATAAGTTACTTTCATTCTAAGTCATGCATAAATTATGGGTACATGTTACCTTGGACAAGGTTGATCACCCACAACATTGGCTGCAATCTTTTGGAAGCTAAGGCCCTTTATTTAGTCGGTAACATTTAAACACACACACCCCCCCCCCCCCCCCCCACACACACACACAGTTTAGTGTTCAGCTTTAAACTGCTTTTACAGCCCTTCCAATTCCTAAAGTTTTCAAAAATATCATTGTCCACTGATAAGGTTGATTAATCTTTCTGTCCATCTTGTTGATCATACTGATAAAAGTTGCAAAGAAATGTCATTTCCCAGTATGAATCCTGACAATGATCCCAGATGAATACATGTACTTCAACCCAATTAAATCTCCAACTTTTGATGAGCATATCTTTGACAGTCTTACACTTGTGTTTAGCACTTCATGTTTGATTATAGTAGTTCTTTTCAAACGAAATGTTAACAATGTTTACATAGTATTACAAATAGCAAACTGGATTTTGGTAACCATGCTTTAAGTCCTCATTTTGAGTGATTTGCAGGAAGTTGGAAATGTATGGTATATTTGTAAGTCCTCACATAGCTAATTTTTTAAAAAGTGTGTTGTCTATGAGGAGTGACTTTAACATACAAGAAACAAAACATTTAATACAAAAGTGGGAGTATTGCAACAAGGTCTGCTGTGCAAAAAAATGGGATTTGCTATCTACCGCCTTCCTCAAGATACACCGTGGGTATGATATTTAGGTTAGTATCATGCCTTTGAGAATATGAATATAAAAACAGGAGAATAAGATATATAAAATTTAATTTTGCTCGAGTAATGACCACTTATCATATCTATCAAAACAAAAACCTATAGGTCCCTGTGGTGAAGCTATAGTTAACTAACATCCCCAGTTACTTATTTTGAACATACAGCGCTATTATTCCACTTGTGTACCATATTTTATTACTGCCATTCCAGTTATGAAGAAGACCAAGATGCTGATGATTATATGCCAGACTCGGATGCAGATGAGGATTATATCCCAGACTCTGAATCTGGTGATGATGTATCCAGTTACATCCCTGACTCGGAATCAGACGAGGAGCATATGTCAATGGAAAGTGAGAATGACTCAGATATTATACCATTGCAAAACAACATTACTTATACCTGCAAATCCTTGGAAGAAGGTGATACTGATTTAACACATCAAACAATAGATGGTTGTGATATTATGACCAATAGTGTAGTCAATCACAGTGGAAACGAACAAACAAACAACATATATGTTGCCATAAGCAAGAAGTCAGAAGATGATAGAAGAATTTGGGATAAGAAACATTCGTGTGTTTATTGCTCCAAACAATATCCCAAACTGGCTAGACATCTAGAACAGGTGCACTCAAATGAAAGTGATGTGCAGAGAGCATTGGCGCATGACAAAAACTCAAAGGAAAGGAAAGCCATGTGGCGAGACATAATGAACAGGGGGGACTTTGCTCACAACTCAAAAGTCTTTGACGCTCAAAAAGGAGAAATAATACCATACAAACGGCCTACTAGAGTGAAAGATGGAACAAATTATGTGGAGTGCAGTACTTGTTCAGGAACATTCTTAAGAAGGAACTTGTGGAGACATGTCAAAAACCGCCATCCCCAGCAAAAAGGAAAATGCCTGATGGTTAAAAGACATCAAGTTGCTAGTGCTGCAATGTTGCCAGTGTCCAAAGTTGCAGAGAAACCATTCAGAGAGAATATTTTGAACAGAATGGCAAATGACAAGGTTTCGCTCATAGCAAGAAATGATGCTGATATTGTCTCATATAGTCAAAGAATGTATAAAAAGCATGGAAAAAACCGTCATCAGCACCAATACATTCGTCAACAAATGAGAGAACTTGCCCGCTTTGTAAATTCTGGTAGAGCAATTGACAGCTCAGTGCTAAGTCTTAGAGATTGTATTGATAGTTTGAAGTTTTTAGTATGTGTAGAGGCTGTGAAAGTCCTTTGTGGATATGACAATGATAATATGACATTTACCACTCCATCGTTAGCTAGGAAACTTAGGCATGCATTACACAAAGTAGCTCGACAATTGAAAACCAAAGCTATACAAAATGGAGACAAAGAAATGAAAGAAAAAGCTGAAAATTTTATACAAGTTTACACTGAAGACTGGGATACTGAAGTAAGTCACGCAGCAGGAGAGACTTTAGAGAAGATGAAATACAACAAGCCAACTAGAATTCCTCTTGCAGAAGATTTGAAAGCGCTAACAGCTCATTTGAAAAGCAAGGCAGAGTATCTTACTGAGATGTTTGAAACATCAGAAGTCTCTGAACTAGAATGGAGAGAAATGTGTGAAGTCACACTTGCACAAGTTGTTCTTTTTAATAAGAAAAGATCTGGCGAGGCAGAAAGGCTAGAAATCCAGCAATATCTGGATGGTATCCAACGGGGCAAAAACATTCAGGAAGAGTTTCTTCTATCCCTATCGCCTTTAGAAAAAAAGTTGGCAGAGGTTGTAGATAGAGTTGAAATTAGAGGCAAGAAAGGAAGACGTGTTGCTGTTTTGCTTCCTGGAAATTTAAGGCGACAACTTGACTTTCTGGTGAAGAACCGGTGTGTAGGAAATGTAAATGAAGACAACCTGTACATGTTTGCAAGACCTGGAGATACCCAATTTCCGGTTAGAGCCACTGATGTAATAAGAAAGTTTGCTAACGATTGTGGCGCTAAACAGCCAGAGTTGCTCAATTCGACTTCCTTCAGGAAGCATATTGCTGTAATTGCACAAATGCTGAACTTAAAAGACAATGAGTTGGATGTGCTTGCTGGGTTTCTGGGCCATGACATAAGGGTACATCGGGAGTTCTACCCTTTGCCACAGGACACAGTTCAGGTCAGTGCATTAAGTTTTAGCTCATTTTGTCTCTTGAGACAATTTATAATACCACATAAATCTGTATGATCTGAAAGTGTAAGAGATTTTTTTGTGGTCGTTGGCTGTGCATCATCTGTCATAATGTATTGTGGGTCAGAAATTAGGTCATTGGTTTAGATTTTAGAAAAATCTTGTTTAAACTCTAGGCTACATGTACATTTTGCCCCAATCTAAATGATACTTGGTCAGAATGTTTTTCTTGCTGAAAACTTAGTTAAATTTGAAACTATTTTATTTGAGGTGAAAAAAACAGGTCACCAGCTGAAATCTAAGAAACACCTTATTTAAACTGTAGAGGCTACATTGTTGCCCATTCCTTATGAAACTTGGTCAGAATCTTTGCCTTGATAAAATCAATGTCAAGTTCAAAACTGGGTCATGTTAGCGAACCAAGGTCACCAGCTCAAATCAGAGAAAAATCTTGCTAACATGCTAGAGGCAATATTTTTGCCACATTCTTAATGAAACTTGGTCAGAATGTTTGTCTTGACGAAAATTCTAGGTCAAATTAGGAACTTGATCACATCAGGTCAAAAACTGGCTCAAGTTCTACTTGATTTGAACTGCCTTGAGAATGTGTGCCATTGAAGGTTCAGGTAAGCGTCCTAGAACCCACAGTGTGAACTTACTCTCCTCAGCTTTCTTGGGTTGCCAAGAGATGTTGATATTATTTTGTTGTTATTTTTTATGGAAGTGATACTAATTAAGCACTAAAACATTATATATGTTATTCCAGGGTATTAATACAATGCAATTACTGCATTCTCTTAAGATGTATTGATTTTTATCTCTCTAGGTGTTTCTTTACATTTTAGCTCACCCGAGCACAAATTGTTCATGATGATCATGTTTGTTTTAAGACCATTGTCAAGTGTCGTCAGCAAGCTTCATATGAGATGCTTGTTTCTTTAGTCCTTATTTTGAATGATTTGAAGAAGTTGTGCTTTTTAAGTCCTCGCAAGGATTTATTTTCAAACAGTGTGTTATCTTTGACTTGTTTGTTTTATGAGATACATATTAAAATTTGGATGTATATAATTCTGCTCTATGTGCTGTTGTTGTTCTATTGTTTTTTTGTTGTTGTTTTTTCAAATTAAATTTCATATGTGGTCTTTAATGACCTTGCCTTTGCCTCGTGATCTACTTTCTTTACTTAAAATCTTTATTTCTTTACTTATGATATATATTTCGCTGCAACTCAAGTGATACATGGGCCATCGTGGCTCTGTGGTATTAGATACTTATTGATTATGCACAATCATCAAAAAAGGGATTCTCTTCAGAAACAGTTTAACGCCAACTTGTTAATCATGTAGGGGTGTGTTGACAACATTTGAAAAGCATAGAGAAGCATGAAAACAGTGAAACAGAAAGAAAAACTAAACAAGAAAAACTTCTCTTTCCAGGTTGCAAAGCTGAGTAAGCTTTTGATTGAGTTAGAAAGAGGAAATATCCACCTCTACAAAGGAAAAAGTCTTGACGAAATCCAGTTTGATCTTGAAGGTAAATTATTATGTAAAATTGATCAAGATTAAATTATTGTATGTTTGGGTACATATGCCACATTGTAATTTTTTCAAAAAAAATCACTGTAATAATTGGTACCAAGGCTAGGTTATGCATATTTGTGCTATATTCATTAGGATGATTTTGGATGGAATTATGTCTCTCCCTGCCGGCCATCGAGTGGGATAGGGAGACTCTTTGATTTTGTTCTGACTGTCTGTCACAAACCTTGACAATACTTCTCCTGCTAAAGTATTGGTTGGATTTCACCTGAGTGATTGTTACCAATCCTTGTTTTGCACACTGTCAGCATGTTTGGGTCATGTGATTTTTTCACGGAGGCACTGGCCCTTTACTATAAAACTAGAAATACAGTAAAACCCTTCATAAAGACCACCCCGAAATTAAGACCACCCTGATAATAAGACCAATATTTCAGTGTCCCTTATAGCAGTTTTGCACCTTTTTCTACCCCGAAATTAAGACCACCTCACTATTAAGACCAATTTTGTCCAGTCCCAGAAGTGGTCGTAATAGAGGGGTTTAACTGTACGTCCATATGACACAGATGCCTCCACAATGTTCCAATTTATACACTATATTTCTGTAAGCCATATCTTGTCCATCTGTTTGTCCCAAAAATTTATGTGTCTGCTCCATATTTCATATACCTCTTAAAAGATTTTCATGAAACTTGCCTAAAATTTTAACCACAGTGAGGAGATGTGAAGAACATATGCGTCATCCATGTCTACTCAAGGTCAAGTTCACAATGTCAAGGTCATTAACTTTTGTCTCCGCTGCATGTCATCTTAACCTCTTGAATCATTTTCATAGAACTAGAGTCAAATGTTATTAACAATTAGAGGACTTGCAGAACATACAATGCAACTGTCTGCTTAAGGTCAAGGTCACACTTGATTGTCAACTGTTATAACCTTCAATTTCCTTTGCATTTTCGTGTTGGCTCATAATGCATTTTAATGCATATGTAGCAAAGTTTATAAAACATTGTGACAAAATAGAAATTGCTCTATTCTTATGATGAAACTATCCATCATTTCTTGTTATTTTCTAGTATTGTCTGCTGACACTTTCAGTTTGGACTCCTAAAAAATTCTGTATTAGATAATGGAATTAAGTCTTACTTTAAGAAGCACAGGGATATATTGCTGTCCCTTAGACTTGTTCACATTAAAACTCCTCTGAGATGATCATATCCAAAGTTCTCTGTATTTGTAATGTATGTTAATTATTTGATTATATGTTTAATATTTATCATGGCAGAACCTCTAGAGGTCGAGGAGGACAGTGATGCTGAAGGAGAGGATAGAGCAGATACCGAGAGACCTCCAGAAATCGATGATGAACTGCCAGAAATCTCTGATGAACCATCAAAAAAGTTAAAGAAAAAGTCTGCCAAAAAATCACAGAAAGCAACCACGCCAAGAAAACTGTGGACTGCAGATGAACATGCAGCTGTTAAGAGACAGTTGGATAGATATTTCTACTTAGAGAAACTACCAGGAAAACATGAAATTGAAGAAGCAAGGAAGAGAGAGCCACTTCTGTTGAACAGGCCATGGATGCAGATAAAGAGCTTTATTAAAAATACAAAACTCTCAATGAAAAGGAAACAGAATAAAGCTACCAAGTAGTCTGTTTTCTGGATATATAATTTTGTATGAAAGTTTGTAAAAATACTTCAATTGCAAATGCGATTCCAATGAAACTTTATGTAAAGTATGACAATAGGAAGTACGAGTACTTGAAATATTCTTCATGATTATATCCTCTTTGGTCAAAATTGGCAGATTTTCTACCTTTTAATGCCTCTTTATCGTTTCATTTAGGTGGAAATTAGAGGACCATATGGCTTTTATCTTGTTGTCTTTTGTGAAATAATGTGCAAGTACAGCATATTTAAACCATAAACCTATGCAAGTTTACATGCATCTCAAATAAGCATTTTTTAATTACATGCATTTTCTTGTTTAATGATATTGAGCAAAGTTATTAGCCTTCTGTTTCTGAAGTTTTTATTTCTAGCTCACCTGAGCACTATTCACAAAGTAAGCTTATGTGACAAATGGATGTTAGATGTTCATCTGACAACAATGTGACTTCCCTTGTTCCAAACCTTTGAAACACTAGAAGTCACATTTTAGTCAGATGTTAATGAAACTTTATAAAATGGGTTAAACACTAGGGCACCAGGTCAGATGTTAAAAGAGTTGTACATATTTATTAGTAGGATCTTCGTAAAATTGTATGCCTCTAAGGCTCAGGTGAGCATGTCTGGGTTCTGTTGTTATGCACATACTTCCTGGAACATCCATCAGTACCTGATATTTTTGTGTACTTCAGATGATTGTTTTGGACATTTAAATTACTAAACCTGTAAATTGAATAAAAGTTTGTGAAGTGAACTTGATTTTGTTGTAAATATATCTTACAGCAGGGTCCTCTGTCTGTCCTATGAGAATACCTTCTGTGCTCAGTGGGGAATTTCAATAACATATTCCTGGATATATGAGCTCAACTTAAGTTGTCATGATGGCATCTGGCTGATAGTATATGCGTGCATCTGTCAGGTCCAGAATTGTCCCCGTTACTTTAAAATGCATCAAGCAGTCTAGTTATATTTGGCATGAATGTAGACCTCTGCAAGACGGAGTGTCGTGTGCAAATCCTATATTCCTATCTCAAAGGTCAAGGTCACGGGGGGGTTAAAGGTCATGTCAGATCTTGTCTGGCCCAAAACTGAAATAAGCAATCGATGGGTGCATTTTGACATATATACTTAAGGTGTTTTTCATCAAAATGCATGCTTCAGAGTTTTGACAGATCAGTTAATTCAGACTAAAATACAATCCTCTTTCAAGAAATTTTTCAGTTTCATCGAGTTCTCTTTGTCTAAAATTCTGTTTGAAGTTCTTAGTTTGGAATCTGTCGGTCCGAATGTGTCCATCCCATTTTCATGTCTTGACCTGCCGTCGCCATTATTTCAGTTTAACTATCAGACATGCACTTGAAAGTGTGTCGTGCATAACATTCGCCAGTCCAACATTGAAGGTCAAATGCATTTTAGTGTCGTGCACATACTTTGGGGGGCTTCTGTGAAAATTCTTTTTTGTGACAACATATGAGTCTGTGTCAAAATTGTATGCCAACATTGCTTTCTTCTCGGCTAGCTCGCCATTTTGCATCGGGCATCTAGCGTCTGAAATCATTTGCTTCATGGAAGTGTAATTTTCGGATGCACACAATAGTGGAATATTTTGTTCTCATCGCAATGGTATTTTTTCTGATCATAAAAATAGAGATAAGTCGTCTGGTCTGCTGTTTAGCCAAGGAACAGTACAAGGGTTATCAAAATGATATGTTAGCGACCACGCACGCATGTATACGAACTTGTATCGGTGTACATCCGAGGACCACATATTACCACCGTTAGAAGCTGGATCTGAAGATCACAGAACTGGAGGTCTCTGGTTCGATGCAGGACAGGTCCCATTCTTTGTGGTGATATTTTGTGGTCAGTTTTCTATCCCAAATTACAGCTAAAAGTAGCAGTAGTAAAGACATGGACATCAGCGGGACAGTTGATAACTAAACGTCGTGTGACTTAAAAGTTCTCTTTTAAAAAGGTAAATAATCCATTATTATACAAAACTTTCCATTTTTAGTGTCGCATCTCCAAAATTTCTCATTGGAATGACATTTTGGCCACAGTCATTAGTTTGCTATAAAAAGATGGTGTCATGTGACTGTCTAGATATCATTTTTCAACTATACACACAATTTCATTATGGTATATACAATAAAATTTTGATAGTCAGATTCGACTATTTGAAATGAATAATAATATAGTTAAATCTGCTAAACAAATACCTAGTTTTTTATTCATGGAAGGCACATGTTAATGATGTCTGATAGTATAACTTGATGTTCAACCCACAGTGGATTGGAAATAACTTTTCTTCTAATTGTTTATTTGTATAAAAGTAAACAGTAGCAAATCTAATATTTTAACAAATTAATAGATTTATGGAAAGAAAAACTTATGAAGGAAAAAATTTCACTGAGTACAAGGAACTCCTATTGATTACTAGTAATTCCCATTATTTCCCTACATTCGGCATAGTATGAATAAACATAATTAATAACATTAACCCTTTACTCCATAGATCATAGATAAGCCTTTTTCATATGGGCAACCAGTGTAGATCCAGATCAGTCAGCACATCCATGCCATCTGATCTGGATTGACGCTGTTTGCATAATGGCCAGAAATAACCAAATGAATCTTAAAGCGAACAGTGTAGATCCTGATCAGACTGCACGGATGTGCAGGCATATCTGGATCTTCACTGGTCACCCATGTGATAAAAGGCGTATCCTATAGAGTAAAGGGTTAATATGGATGAAATATTTTCATCGCATGTAGGACATAATCCCATATGGACAAAATCCCCTATATTGTTTTTCCTATAGTGGACAAAACCACCGACAAAATCCCCTACTTTATAAATGTTCCAATCCTGTACTTTATACATGTCACAGGTTAATAAATGTTTTTTTTTAATACTAGTATATCATATAATGGTTAAATGTTGTTAACTAGCTTACACAACGCATTATGTTTAATAACTAATCCACAGAAGAAAACATGTTAAAATTTGGATTAGGTCTGTGTTAATCGTAGTAATCAAACT
This sequence comes from Sinonovacula constricta, assembly GCA_007844125.1. NCBI lineage: Eukaryota > Metazoa > Mollusca > Bivalvia > Cardiida > Solecurtidae > Sinonovacula > Sinonovacula constricta. The sequence goes on along the minus strand of CM017559.1, from coordinate 60,931,087 downwards.
CTAATTTAATATATAATGAATGATTGATTAAAAAGAGCAATTTAGAAATTTTTAAGGTTGCACTGAGATTCATGTATACAAACTCAGTAGTGTATTATTATTCAGGTTCCTCTAAAATAAGGTTTAATGGATATGCAGACTTCTAAATCAGATCCGAGTCTGCACTGTTTGTATCATTTTTTTTTCCTGTGGAGTAAATTATTTAAATAAACATGGTCCATAAATTAGGGGCACCCCAGTAAAATGTCTCGAGATATATAAAATGATCTACTTTGGAGTTAGATGCGACAATACGTGTATACTTCGGAACTTAGGCGAACATGTTGTTCCTCTCACCATGCCCTAAATTTTAACTATGCTAATGGACAAAAGTCTTGTCCGGTCTACAATTTTCAACACATTACTCTACCGGTTGTGCTGGCTCAAATTCCAAAATTCTTTTTCATTGAGTGCATATAAATGTCCCCTTTCCATCGAAACCAAATTTATGAGTGTGCGATAAAAACTTAACGCGTTTAAAAGATATTATGGAAAACCATACCGGACAAGGCTTGGCAATGAGTATAAGTTACAAGAAGTTTACAAGATTCGAGAAGAAATCACATTTCTGAAATTTTTATTTGCGAGGTGGGTTTTCAAATATTGTTGAAAGCTCTCGCACATGTTTTGCACTTTCTACATACACCAAGCTTTAAAACGAAATTATACATGGTATGTGAGGAGGGTTTGCGCGTAGGTGTAGGCCTACCATTAGCAACAGTTGTTATTGAACACGAAATAGTTTAGCGACACAAGACTATAAGTAACTGAGCCAGGCTTCACATGTCCCCGAATTGATGTTACAATTAAGGTCCTTGTAATGGTGTTATTGGTAGAAATTGTGTAAAATATGCAGTTAAAAGTCCTCAGATTGATGTTACACTTTCGGTCCTTGCACTGTCGGTCATGGTTGAAACTGTGTAAAATATGCAAATGAACGTCCTCACAATAACGTCCTCGCATGTGTACGGAAATTAAAGAGGTCCTCTGAATGATTTTAGCAATGTTTACAATTATTTTATAGTGAAAATAAATTCTGAACATCACAGACTATATATTTTCCTTTTCTTATCTCTACTTTTAATTGTAACGTTGTACAATGCATGTTTTAACATGGTCCTCGGAAGACGGGTAAAAATCAAGGTCCTTAAAGAGATGCCTATACAAACATGTGTGTGTGTGTGTGTGTGTGTGTGTGTGTGTGTGTGTGTGTGTTTGTGTGTGTGTGTGTGTGTGTGTGTGTGTGTGTGTGTGTGTGTGTGTGTGTGTGTGTGTGTGTGTGTGTGTGTGTGTGTGTGTGTGTGTGTGTGTGTGTGTGTCTTAACGCAGTTGACATTTACGCTTAATTTGAAAACGCTCAAAAGACGTTAAATAAGCAGATGATGTCAACTTAATATTGATTTGTTGTCGCTATTTTATGAAAAGACCTGTAGCAGTCTGTCATATACAAGCGGTCAAATGTTCAGTATATTAGTTAATATTAATATTTGACAGCGCCGGATAACATCCATTCTGATAATGCAAATGACCACTGTCGTACAGCTGTGTTACAAAATGTAATGTTTTGTTTGTTTGTGAAATACATTTCAGCGACCAATTATGATCATTAAAGAAACGTCCAGTTTTTTGGTGGAGAAAGACCCCAGACAAACGTCCGGGTAGAACCACCGGCGCACCGCAAGTCAACTTGAAGTCCTTCCCACATTAAGTCCTTTGCCCCGAACGGGACTCGAACCCACTCAGAGAGAGGCTAAGCAGTCAGAGGGGTTACTTATTGGCTGCCACTACGCCACGGGCGTCGCAGTTACAAAAGTTTAACAAATCCATATAAAACCATTGAAAACATCAATATCATCATCATTATTTATTCTTTTTGTTATAGTTTGAACTAAGAAAACTCTGTTATTTTAGATCCCCTCTTTAATCGTTTTTTTTTTTTTCACCAGGAAATCTGCTGTCGTGAAGTGTTCTGCCCTAGTGGACAAACCTTTAACGAACTCGGTAAATGTGCTCCCTTCATTGAGGTAATTTACAACGTGGAAGTCGATGTGTGCGTGCATGTATCACCGGAACGCTCAATCATAAATCAAATTCTGACTGCAGGAAACGAAACCGCTATGACGACACTTTCATGGTTGGTTAACCCTTGGAGAGTCTCTCACTGGCAAATTACCACGGTGTTTGTTGCAACTTTTGAGTGTCCACCAGACTGGCAATGGCCATGCGAAGAAATCGTTGTTTGTCTGAGATACACGAAGCATGATGTTGTTGTATCGGATTTAGCTACCGAGATTGTATCAACTATGAAAAGAAACTGGAAGATTTGTCTGGGTGAAGGATGTATCACGGCTCGACAACAGTTCTCTCGAACTTATGAATTCCATTTTCTTAATGATTCTCTGGCACAACCATCTTGGGTGGCTTATTCAGAATCGTTACAAAGCAATGTTAACAAACCCACATACAACTATATTGTGTTTACTGAACAGTTTTCACGCTTTCCTTATATGATGCGTATAAGAAAAACATTTATTTGTAAACAGATTGCCTTGTCTCCTAGAGAATATGAAATTGAACCTTTTACTCTGATCTTTGACGAAGAGACGCAAAGACGCCTGTACGACAATGAGTTTGAGATGTCTATGAACGCCAATGGGGAGTTGTTTCCTAGAATATGTGTTGAAGACTCGGGCTACACAGAAATCTCGAAGGATGTCGCTTCATTTATCGACCTTGAATATATATTGCTCATTATTTTGATGAATTGCCTCGTGACATTGTATTAAACCTTGCTCATGCTAAATTTATTTACATCTCGTGTTCCTTTAATGTTCAAAATGTGTATTTAGATAATTCACAAATGGACGTTGCAAGCTCTATGTGGTTATTTCGGAATTTATAAATGTGTAGAACAAACTACCTTCTCTTATGCGTGAAATCGGATGGCTTCGACTCTAACGAGATTACACGTTTTTTTCATTAATTAACAGAAGTGCGTGTTTACGAGAGCCGTTTTAGTCCTCACGTAATTAGAAGGGCTGTGGACAAAAGGGTCTGGGCGGTATTTCCTAAGCAAGTTTTCCCTTAAATTTGGGTGAATGGTCCCTTATATATTGCATGCATACTAAAGCGGTACCCACAAAACACATTACATTAAAATATTTATACGAATGTGCCCGATTTACATCTAAAGAGAAAATGGAGGTACATGGGTCGGTACAGTTAGTTCTCGTATGTATATCTTAAAGACATCATAAGTAAACAAACATAAGCATTTAATAAAGTAGTATCTTTCTGCACAAGGTTATAAAAAAGCTAACGCTGATTTGAATATTATGTCATTCATTTTGCTGCCTTTATTATTATAGTAAGGCGATGCTCGATAGTATCCGGATGTGTAATAATCGGAAACGATATTATTTAACTCGATGGACGTAATAAAGAACGCAACCATCCAATAAGGTTCGGACAAGAAATGTTTTATACTTCTTATGCATTACTTTGCATAACTTATCAAATTTCCTTTATATATCTATGAAAATAGCAAGTACAGCTGGAGTTTTAGGTGTTGACAAGGATTTTATTATGAGTAAGAGACTACAAAAGACTTGAGTTGCATCCGACGGATATAAAGCAAAACAATGGCTTACATTCTGTCCATTGCCAATTCTCTTGTACTAGTTCTGAATTGTACACACCTCCTTCGTAATCGCATTCTGCTCGGATCGTCAACTGGTTCGCGTCTGCTCTGGTGTAGCTTATTTAGACTTCCCGTGGTATTCATCGAATTATGTCCCAGCCAATCAGCTTTAAGCGTTATATTTAATGAAGCCAATCACTAAGCGTTAGGATAAATCAGAATAAATGTTACTGTCAAACAAGTAAATAAAAAACGTATTATATAACAATGCATGTTATGTATCAATAGTGTTATTTGGATGTCGGATATACTAATGGATACAGTTAAAGAATAGAATATGTTATTTTGAAATGAGTAAAACAGGGGACACCATGTATCTTTCCATTGCGAGAAGTAAGGGTATATTCTAACACTATCAATATTTTACGTCTATTAACAAAGAAGCATTCTGTCGTGATAAAATATACGGTATATCACGGCAGTCGTTTTTTCGTTCACATGGCCTTCTCCCGAAACTCTGCTCTTTCTTAGAAAGTAAGGTATTGTTTTACTAATAACATAAGTATTAAATTGTGGGAAAAAATATTTCGTATGTTGTAAATTAAAAAAAAACAACATGAAGTTCGCGGGTGTGAATTAGAATAGCCAAGGGAAACAACCTAACAACGTTGTGTAAATTGTAGTACGCATTGTACTTAGCATTTGTGTCCCTTCTAAGACAAAATGTCTTGTAAAACGTGATATAATTTATAATTGTTTTTATTGAATATATATATATATATATTATAGAGAAAAAAACGGAATGCTACATTTCGGGGCTGTACAATGGATATAAATGTTATCTTGGAGCGGCTTAAAAATTACAAATAGTTTATATATAAAGTATATATAATAGCAATTTGTGGTTTGTTTGTTAAAATTGCATGATGAACTGAAGGCATTCCTGTACAAGTAAACTTATTAAATGTCAGTTAATTAATTACAACACCGAAATTCAACATGAAAATTTGACCGCCGCAGTAGAGTATCGAACCGCGAGCCTCTCGATTAACGGTCAAGCGCTCTACCACTACATCACTGCGGCTTTCTGAGGAAGTAACGTGTTTATTAATCGTTACCGTGTTGTAGAAGGATTGGCCATACAGATAGATACTGCATTTCTGCCATCTATATTTCTGATACATTATGTAAAATTCCAATGAATTTCTTTTTCACTTTAAGTGCGTTACTTACGGGATTGATTTTATCGTGGATGATATGATTCGAAAACTGTGTGAAAACCAATGGTAAAGAAGTTAGACAGTAGATCACGCGGTATGTTTTACTGAAACTACAAAAGCAAATGAAGTCGCACATGGTTTTCTTAAAAGTTTCAGTTTTGTCATATAAATTTTAGTGGCAGACAGGACAGTTAATGACTGAATGACTGAATGTGACATTTACATACGCAAAACTGTGTACAAATTGAGCATTTAATTATTTAAGTGTGTATACTCGTTTTGTATTTTAAAAACATGTACACATTAAGCTTTTGCTCTGAGTGACATTGCTGCTCTGATTAAGGGTTTCGATTGTCACTGTAACTTTTAAAATTAAAAGAAGTTTCCTTCACGTATTTTATGCCAATGTCAGTAGTAACTTTTTAAATTAATAGAACTTTCCTTGACTTATTTTATGCTGATGTCAGTAAAGAGTATACGGAATTAACAAAAGCAGACACGTACCTTGATGTACTCTCAGCGTGAGGCATGTTAGTCCTCTTTTCGCGTTGCAGTGTTAACTAGACATATAAGAGACCTTTTTGAGATGATAACTTACTAGATGACTTAAAGATAAAGGAACCAACAAGAACTGTTATGTTTCGACGGAATGATGGTGTGATCGATGATCTTTTGTTTTATATAAAAATTTACGGTCTAGGACAAACATATTATCATTGAATTAAAGGACATATGAAGAATTTATCCATATATACAAAATATTTATCATATCAATGAACTACAGTTATAGAATATCAATGTATGTTAAATGAACATAAAAGAAAGAGCCAATCAACGGCAGAAAAATATTTAGGGGAATATAGTATGATTTTCAAATCACGTTGTTTTTTACAATTCATTATCTGAACTTTTTTTTTCTAATTGCCATATTAATTGAACTTCATTACTAAAGACAGAAAACATATAAAATATTAAACGATATAAAAAGAGTTAATTGATTCTTTTATTTAGAATTTATCAAATGTGTAAATCTCTTTTAATGGACTTTAATTGGAAAATATAATTATGTAGCGATATAGTTGAGAAGCAGTGATTTGATGAAAGGAAAGAGGATAACGAGCAAACCTAAACATAAATCAATTCAGATTGCAACATGAAATTCATACTTAAGACCATGTTAAACCTGATTTATGTGCTGGTTGAAGTCGGACTAATTGCAAGTCTATATAAAGTTCATAGCCGGTAAATAAGAGAATCCCCTGAGTCATTCTTGTGTCAGTTTTGTTGTCGCTGTTTCTTAATGTCAAAGTTTATGTCCATCAGGACTACGAGTGATCAGACGTGACCAACACGTGCTGCGCATATAACTGTTTTTTCTTGAATGTAAGTGAGAACAGGGAGAGATTGACACAGTGTACATACAGTTTAGCTTAAATTTAGCTAAAATAGTCGAATGCTAGCCAGATTTGTTTACTTGTAAGAGGTTATGCTTGTAAACGTTGCTCATCGTAATATCTGTGATGGATCTATGACGGCAATGTAGCTGCCTTCTTGTCTTCATTGTGACATCACCAAAGTGTGCCATTATGCAGAAACCACTTGAGATACATTATGACATATTTTACGATTAACGATTGTCTAAAGGAATTGCCACCGGTGCGTTATATACACGGCCCTCATTGATGTCCTTACAATTGTCTTGACAATTAGAGACGAATGTAAGCATTTCCTTTAAAGTGAATTAAACTTTTCTCAAATTCATTTCAGTTTGTCTCCATCATACCTCATATGAAGGAAAAAATATACAAATGCAAGAATTGAAATGATTATGTTGGAGAGACGGGCAAAAACCATTTGTATTTCGCCTTCAAGAACAGAATAATTAGAAACACTGATGAACATTCTCTCTATAGTAGGTTGGTAATTTTCACAAATGAAATCATCTATCGTATAATAGCACGTGAACTACCTGATATGTATTCGCTCTGTCGTAGGTTGTCCTTTGCTAATGCTGACGTTATACTTTGAGGGTAATACAATACATTGTCTACAACATTTAAGCTGTTGCATCGAATAACCAATATTTGATCATAAAAGATTATATAACCGACGAGCGGCGGGGGCAAGCACTCAGCCGGTGCAAAATACCTCAAATCTGGAATGCTCCTTGTCAGTAAGCCAAAGGTTTTTTGTATATTGCAGAACTATGTTTTATCGCTTCTGACGGAGCGATGACACCTTAATTCTTTTTTAATAATGGATTACGCAAATTGGCACTTACACCGCTTGGTTAACATTAATTTTGCTTATGTTTTGTTGATAGAAAGTAGTAGTTTAACTAGTTTAAATAAACAACAGAACATAACTTTTCAAGAGCATGCAGTCAAACAATTCCTAAATCAAACAAAGTAGGTTTTAATTTAAGTGTCAGACAGTTCAGTCCTCCTTTCTTGTCTCACTGTTGATGTCTCACACAAGATGGTACTATATGACATATTTTTAAAAAGTTGAAGGTCCAAACTTCCGATGTTGTATAAAATATTGTAAATTTGTTAATACATAATACCTTTGCTGAATGTTGAAAAGTCAATGGTGTGTGTGTGGTGGAGGATGGGGTGGGGGGGTGTTCTTCAATGATTACTAGAAGTGTTCTTCTTTGTGGTTCTCAGTTATGTTGTCTGATTTTGGCCCCAATCGATGGATCTATACGTTTCTTGCTAAGTTTCGTTCTTTAAACGTCTGATTTGGTTGTCTATTCCCCAGGTTTGATTTATTTACTTCCCTGGATGGAACCTCTGGTATAAAGACACTTTTCTCTCCCTTCTACAAGTTTACTGTATTTAGTCAAGATGTGAAACGTTCAATTTCACATCAATATATTTACTCTTTCCACTGACCAGCGATGTGGTCCACCAAACAATCTTAAAACGCCCCCGTAAACGATGTGACTTTTCCAGAAATCAAGGTGAACTCTCTCGCATCCAAAACGGACATACCCTGACCCTGGCACAAATCATACACTTCCACTCAGCCATTTGACCACTCTGTCCCCCTTATTTGTCTTTATAACCTTTGTTATCTGCATATACACCAATAACTCTCAGACTCTCTTACCCTACACCAAGTTGTATATATATATTATAACACCGTATTAATTTAATCAGAGTGAACAGTTGATAACATGTTTCAAACAAATATGTATTTCTGTGACACTTTACTTGTTTCAAGTGACTAGATTTTTTCGCGCTACACCCAGTAAACAAATGTCAACAAACTGATGAAGACCGTGTTAAAGTTTTGTCAGCAGAAAAGCTGGTGTAGTGCAGTGTATTGCTCCGCTGGATAATCAATGTACTTACTCGATACTCGATAACTGTGTGCCTATTAGTGATATAAGATATACCTAAACATCGAAATGTCTGTTTGCATATTACCGAAACCTCAATAAGGGACCTGTTTCGCACTGCAAGACAAAAAACATACACACCTCTCTATCCCGGTGAGTAAATCATAGCAAATATCTCATCGGCGAATTGTCATGGTGTTGGTTGCAAAATTGTCAGATTGGAAATGCTCATGCGAAGAAACTGTTGCTGGCTATGGAACAAAAGCAATAGGTGTTTTTGTTGTATCTGATGAAACGGGATAACACGTAATCCCTTGTTTTGTATTCTGCTTGACTTTAAAAGATAGCATATCGATTTATGAACGTTTAGTTCGACCTCCGATGTTTGTTTCGAGCACTTAAGTTTCAAAAATCATTTGAGCAACTCAAGCTCGGTAATCGTATAAGCCAGGCGTAAATAAATTAGACACCATGTCAAGTAAGACGTGCATCATTGTTGAAGTACATAAAACTGTAACTGAATAAACATATTGATTTGTCGTAGATATTGAATGTAGATGCCTATATTATTGGCTGTGTGTTCTGGATAAAAAAGGGCATATTTACTTCCGGCGAAGGTATAAATCTAAATTAAATGGGATCATTTAAGGGCGGGTTTCCAAAAAGAACTCTTTAAACCAATGACAGTTCCTTGGTGATGAATGTTGTTTTTGTTTCTACATAGATTGGGTTGTTTGTTTTTTTTACGTCTTTACCATTATTAGTTTTAATGGACTCGTGTATCCCTCTATCTAGGATCAGTTTAAAGTAAAACTTCATGCTAAATACAAAATAAAAACAGAAATTCAGCCATTTGTTTCTTTATAAACACGTGTTTCAAATGATTTAACACAAAATCAACTCTCCTGATAAAACATGTAATAAAGCAATTGCCGTACCTGTTTTCACTCAAACAACATAACGTATGAACACACAATTACACAACTCAACCAATTAGATTGTTTTCGGGTTATCATTAACACATTGCTGTTTTCGTTTACATTCCCAAAGACTGATTATACAAAACTTAATACAAACAGTGATTAACTAGTGTCGTCACATCAAGAAAAGTGTATGTGATGATTTTTGTCATCCTCTCTTTCGTATATTTCATCTGAAGATTATAGGATGTCACTGTGTGGGTGATATTCCAAAGATTGGAATGTGGTCTTTCATGATGTCATCGGTGGGGGTGATGGAGTGTGTCATAGTTAATTAAGTGAATTTAATCCGAATACGTCCGCTTGTAAAAATGTTAATTGACTGAATCCGAAGATACGGTCGCATTTAATTTTGGATAAAAATAGCAGAACTGTGTTACGTTCTCGCTTTTGTCTTAAAACAGTGAGGTTTGAATTTTTGATTACGTAATCACATTTGTTGGGCGTTTTCAGCGCTAACTGACGTCATCCGGAGAACAAAGGACTGTCTGGATGACAACGTTGAGTTTGAGCGGCACGTAATCCTGACCGTCAGATGCCGTCATGTAAAGGGAATAGAACCGTATCTTGTACACCTTTTCTGAAGTGGAAAGAATGACATTGGTGCAATGGTTGTTAGTTAATCCAAAGTCTTATAGTACCAAAATAACTCACCCATTTCATGCAGCGGTTTTTATCATTTCGAAGTTATAATAACATAACCTTACACATTCTTTATTTCATAATGGATAATGGGCATGATGGTGATCATAGTAAAAGTCCTTTGATTTACCTTTCAAAATAAGCGCATACGACACGTTCACGTTATTTTGCATTTCAAACGTATTGCTAGGGTACTGCTTGGTTATAACAAAGAAAATGTTGATATTGGTGCTGCAGTTGAAGTCTGTTGCCACTACTGTCCCTGGTTCTGGAAAAAAAAACATAGAAGAGTGTAGTGCTACTAAAGAGTTAAAATGTCGCAAAACAGTTTATTATCCTCTACTTTGTCTTGTGTTTTATATCTATATTTCCCTGAAATTGTGAATTGTTATTTGTTATTTGGGTTTAACGGCACACCGACACTTTACTAAGGTCATACGGTGCCGAATACAGTAAAGATTAACTTGAGCTGAATATAATCAGGTTAAAATCTAAATATGTAAGTAGAAATATAAAAATCTATAGGGTTAAAATATTGTGAAATATAATTGTAAACAAGTTAATACATTACACAGTAAAAATGTATAACATTGGCATCATAAACAGTAAAAAATTATAACTTATTAAGAATACCAATCTCGTTCAGAAAACAAACAAGCGTAGTATCGGATACCGTCTTAAATAGTTCGTGTATATTATTGACATTAAAATAGTTAGACCGAATATGGCCTGTGTCAATACAATGTAATAACATATGACTAACTGTCAGTGGTTCCTGGCAAGGAACACATTCAGGTTGAAGTTCTCTCTTTTAAGAGATATAAATGAGTTAGTCTAGTATGTCCAATGCGACAGCGGGTAAGAGCTATGTCTTCCCGCCTATTTTCTCTGCAAGTAGAGATATTGGCACCGACGACAGGTTTAATGGCGTGTAATTTGTTATAAACAGTATTATCCGAATTTGTTTGCCATTTGGTTAAAAAATATCGATTGATAAGTGGTTTAAAATCTGTGTGGGGGGATGTAAAGATCTGTCTCAGGCAGATTGTGCACTCTTATCTGCATCCTCGTTTCCTCGCATGCCTACATGACTAGGCAGCCAACAGAAAACAATATTTTATTAAGACAAACTTCACTAGGTTTTAAAAGTAATTCTTTCATGAAAGGATTGGAAAAATTAAGATTGTTAATAGACTGTAATACCGACAAAGAGTCAGTAAATATTACAAATATATCGCCAGGATGATCAGAAATAAAGTCAAGAGAAAGGTTAACAGCCTGAATTTCGGCTGTAAAAATGGATGAGTCGGGAGGTAATTTGTTGTTTAAAACAATGAATTTTACTTACGGAAGCACAGCCGACATATGAATCTGCTTTCGAGCCATCAGTATATATTTCAAAGTAGTTAGAGTATTTCTTGTCGCGCAGTTCGATAAAATTTGAGCGTTTGAGGGTCTGTTTTTGATTTAGTATTTATACTCAGAGATAAATCAACATCAGGAGTTTTAAATTGCCATGGTGGCAATTCCAAGATACTTTTTTTCATTATTTGGTTTAAATTCAGATGTGATGAGTTCTAATATCCGTAAACCAAACGGCTTCATTGCCTTTGGTTTACGCTCGTACAAGTGTTCATATGTAGGATTGAAAATAACACTATGTGCTGGATTTTTAGGATAAGGCTTAACTTTTGTTATGAACTGAAGCGCAAGTTTCTCTCGCCTTAGGTACAATGATGGCTCATTAGTTTCAACGTAAGGGCTCTCTACAGAAGAGGTCCTGAAAGCCCCAAGGGCCAGACGGAGTAGAGTCCCTGGTTGTGGACAACGTCTAGCATCTGGAGAAACGATCTCCTGGCAGAGCCGTAAACAATGATACCATAGTCTAATTTCGATCTTACAAGTGATCTATAAAGTTGCAACAAAACTTTTCTATCAGCTCCCCAGTCGGTATAGGATAAAAATTTCAACAGGTTAAGAAATTTATGACATTTAGATTTTACATATTTAATATGCAGTATAAAAGATAACTTACTGTCAAATATGACACCAAGAAATTGAGTTTCCTTGACAACAGGAATACGAGGGTTATTAAGAAATAATTAAAGATCGTTGTGCAACGTTCTTTTCTGACAGAAATGTATGCAGTTTGTTTTGGTGGGTGAACATTTAAAATCATTGTTGTTACTCCAAGTTTGTAGTTTGTTGTAATTGCCTTACTATCGTATTCATATTTTTGGAACGATAACATATAAGGAAATCGTCCATATAAAGTGAATAATCTACGCCATTTTTAGCGTTTTTACAATGTTATTTATTTTGATGTTAAAGAGAGTAACTGACAATATACTACCCCGAGGGACACATTGTTCCTGTTTATGAACAGAAGACAAAGTAGACCCAATTTTAACTTGAAAATTTCTGTCAAAAAGAAAACTGTTAATAAATGTGGGTAAACGACCCTTGAGATCAAGGTCACCTAAATCTTTTAAAATCCCATGTTTCCATGTTGTATCGTATGCCTTTTCAAGGTCAAAGAAGACCGCTACGAGGTGTTCTTTCTTGATAAAGGCATCGCGTATAAAAGTTTCAAATCGAACGAGAAATATTGAGTGTACTGCGTTGGTTTCTGAACCAACTTTGAAATTCTGTGAGTAAATTATTTTATTCAACATACCAAATGAGTCTATTATTTGTCATCCGTTCTAAAGTTTTACAAATACAACTAGTCAAAGCAATAGGTCTGTAACTTGAAGGATCTGTTGGATCCTTTCCCAGTTTAGGTATAGGAATGACGAATGCATTTTTCCACGAATTTGGAACTTGTCCGGAAAACCTAATTTCATTATAAATTGTGAATTGTGATTAGCTTATAATGTCCTTTGGTATTAGAGTTTATTTTTAAGCAAACATGTTTATAAACTTTAGTTGGAAAATAACTGTTTATAAATTGCAAATACGAAATAAAACAAGTACTTCATCCTAAGCTTCAAGTAAACTCTGCCAAATTTTAAAAGGTTTTATAGAAACGTTTTGCATTTGTTCCATAACGATGACTATGTGCATCCTAAAAACATAACGTCCCCGTGTAAATGAATGCCATCGGTTATCTGCTACATGCTAAATATATTTTTAATACAGTGTTTGTTAAGGCTCAAACTTGTGAGGTAATTTGCAATATACATCTAAATTATTTGAACAAATTCATTGTTCCCAATAATGGCCTTAAGTAATAAAATACGAACCATAGTCCATCCTGGCGTACACATATTGTGGGTTTGGGTAACAATTGAATGCAGTCACGTTCAAAGTCACAGTAATGGTCGTCTAAAAACGAAGGAAAAATATTTTCATTCATTCATTCATTCGTTATTATTATTATTATTATTATTATTATTATTATTATTATTATTATTATTATTATTATTATTAACATCCTCCACATCATCGTCGTCGTCATCATCATCAGCCGCAGCATTATGATAAAATTTGAATGCAGCTACTTTTAGGAATTATGCAATGGTAAATGCGCTTTTAACACTTTATTTTTATACATTGCCACATGCTTGACCTTCATCATATTAAATCGACAGAAGAAAGTAAAACTACAATTTCAGTAAGCGCGTGGAGCATTTGTGAGTGCAAGAGTTCCTGCTACAAAAAAAGCTGGATAGACCAAAATTACCACATCTGTTATTTTGACATAAACCAATAAAAAACTGACATAAGGACAGAGTATTGGAATGAATTACACTTTGTGGTAGTGAATCCGTTGCCAAAGTTTCCACGATAAACTTTCTACTTGCGCCTGCTTCAGCCTGTGAGAATGCTCGGAGAAGATATAATTCGCCTGTGTCTTCTTCGATTCCAAACAAAGGGTCCGATAATGGTGGCGTAACTGCCGAAATAAGATTGCAAACTATATGCCAAACCTCTAGACTTCAGGTGCATCTACAGATAATAATTTAAGAGTTGAAATTAACATGAATAATAATGAATATCATGGACTTAGAAGACAAGGGTTTCGGTGACGTTTCGATAAAGTAATGACATCTGTACCAAAAAGTTGTTGTTTTGATTGTGTCAACATGTTATGAATTGGGACATTATAGGGAACTTAAAAGTAAAATCACATCATCTTCAATCTAAACTCATTACAATGGATTATGGAGTTCTATTAATAGATAGATCCGTGCGAATAAACTTTTATGCTAGATACCCGTGGACCTTTGCAGTTCTATTTGTTCTTTCAATAAATCGGAGGCTTTAGTCACTTAAATAGCATTACTTTTGTAAGACCAGTGCAGACCAGAGTGTGTCTAGATGGGTCCATTAAGTAGTCAACTAGTTGGCACATGCCGCTAAAACTAGTTGTATGACCAACCTGATCCAATGGAATAGACTATCACATCATTATCGTCCGTACAAGACCACTCCTCTACGTACTGAAATGAAAACAATAATGAAGTTATTTGCCTTAACGCACGCATGTATACAATGTATACGCTGTATGATTTGCGATCATCATGCCAAATGACGAAAACGAATGTGGTCAGTAGAGCAAGTGACACAGTAGGAACGATACTATACCCAGAGAGCTTAATTTAATTGCCAATGTTGACGCAGATTTGTCCTTAATAACGTATATGTTTATTTGCTTCTAATTTAAGTTAAGGAGTATTGAATCAGAATGAATGTCAGAAATGAATGTGTGTGCTAGTAAGACTGCTGTTCACGGAATTTATCTAACAATAAGAAGAAGTTACATATATTTCAAGAAAGCAAGTCTCTGGGTGACAAAACGTTTTTTTGGTGTGATGTAAATTACAAATCTTTCATTCTAATCTAGTTCGAACAACTTTAATCCAAAAACAAACTAATTGATTGCAGTTTTAAACCACTGCAACTGCTACATCTACATAACAACATAATCTATCGGCGACTGGAATGTTGCCTTTAGACTTGTATCTAGAATAATTGAAGCAATTATTGTTTTGTGACTTACATCCACGTACGTGTCGACACCATCCTCCTTGCTGTCCAATGGTTGTGTCTCCACGCTCTGTAAGGTACATTCTGGTGGACTGTCAGGAGGCACAGTTAATGACAGCCATCCCGAGGTCCGAAGAAGATCACCTAAAACATTGTTTTAACTGGAAAATATTGCAACATGCAGTGCGCCATTGGTTCTACACAGAATATAACTTTGGGGTCCTTTACCGTCAATTATAACCAACTGAGGTTTGATGTAGTGGTTTTATTAGATCTACATAAATTAATCCCGCTAATGTCTTCAGTAGTGCGATTAACTGACGGTGGTTAATACTATTTACAGACAGTTGTATAAGACCAGGTATTCACTGTAAAACAAAAGTGAAAAGTCTAATCTACTTAATTTATTAAAATAAGATTAATGCACGTGATTTTGAGATAGATTGACATAGATGTAACCGAGAAATAATGAGGTGAGTGCGTATGTATGTGTCCAAAGCAAAACGGGTCCATTTCAGCGTTTGATGGTATAATGCAGTTTTATGGAAATCAAGGCGTTCAGTCGGGGTCTCAGTCAAAGCTTCTTACAAATATCAATAAACGTTCTTGACAGTAACATAAACGCCACTCTCCATTTGTCTTATTTTATTTAGGATGCGTAGTGTTCCAGTTTAAGCTGATGGACGAAAAGTTTGATGTTATTTCTTGTCTGAATTAGCTATGCATCCAGAGTCTTTCTTTATCAAGTTTATGCAAAAGCTAGTAGGAATATAACATATCGAATATAGTATATACTATAAACAAATAAGATATAACATATAAAATATTACATATCATACAAAATATAACAATGATGATGACCCATACTAAGCATTACCCTCAGCCTGTATCTGAACGCTGTACGACGTCATGGTGATAGGTAAAGTGTCCATGTCGGCCGCCAGAGTAACCAACCCTGTGTCGGATATCGACATGATATTGTATGTGTCTGTTGCTGAAAACAGACAATGAAACTGATGCTAGCGAATATACATATACACCTCGTATGTTTGTGTTAAATGCAAAAACACTGTAACAAATACAACTAACAGTAATAGGTTATTCGTTTATTCCACTGTGGTATTGCTTCTAAACGTGTGAACATTGGCCCAGCGCCACTGAGACTTCAGCTCTCTATGTGTCGGGCATCTGCAGGTTTACCTTAGGCAGAGGCATGGACAGGCTAGACTTGCCCAATTGACTTATCTCACCGTGATGGTCTATCCATTGATAACGGCCGACTGCAAGAGGGGAAAGACACACATTGACCAAAAACAGACCAACTCAGATCTTTATTGATTGTGAATTTACTCTAATAAATAAGTTAAGAGATATGCCACTTAACAAACTTACTTGCAACGATTGAAAAGTTGTTCTTGTTGCCAACGTCAACGTCGTCATCCGTTATGTTAACAGTAAACACCTCGTAGCCTAGACAAAAAATAGCAACACTAAAAGAAATTTTAAACATCTTCTAGAAAGGTCATGCTTATGGGAGATTTAACAAAACATATGGTGTCTTTTATTTCGGAACATGGAGTAAATAAATACATAAAATATATTACCAGAAATATGTGTACCATGAAAGCAATAGTCTCATTTACCAAGGTAGTTTAATACCTACATGTATTTAGCGGCATGACATTGTTATAATTGCAATGACAGTGTGGCAGCCTGTTGCCTACTGACCGTTCCAGGGCAAAAACTGTTGTTTTCTCTATTTTTGTAATGGCTTGTCTCAGTTAATATGTTATTGTTGTTGTTATTGTTGGTGTTTGTTTTTATTCAAGATTGCATGCTTCTGTCTGCCAGTTCATTTTAAAATATGTGGACATTTTATAGGACCTTTTAATGGGTTTCTAACATGTAGAAATGCCGAAAATAAATGTGGTGTTTCATTTGCTTTCTGATATCGAATAACAAGAATGTGGTATTATTTGTAGATACTTTCGTAGAAGACATTCTAACTTGGATCTCAAACCGATGTGAAATAACGTACTTACCGGCTTTAGCGGTTCGATAGACGGTAGCTGTTGACGGGAGGTTGGCAATTATTGGTTCATTGTCATCTATGCCTTCAATGATTATTGTGAAATACACAGTGGATGTCAACTGGGGAACGTCAGTGGACGTCAAGCTTGTGTAGAAATAAATAGAAAAAGTCATAAGTAAAGGAAAGGAGTGCGCAGATGCAAGAGCAGATACATTAGGATATATGTGTCAGTGTCCAAACTGCATATTTTAAGGCTTGCTTGTTTAAATAGTTTTAGCAAGTTACTATATTGACATTCATTTTATATGTACCTGTATATGTACCAATGTTAGAATTTTCTAATGTTGCGAGATATTTCTTTTTTGTGTGCGCTCTTTATTTGTATCTTTCAATCACCTCTAAATAATTATCTTTGCTAGAGCTCCTCAAGTCCCTGCCTAAGACAATTTATGGCGATTAGAATTTGGGATTTGAAACAAGGCCTTGTATTTAGAAATTAGCATATCCTACCACTGAACAAATTTGGGGTACTCTGAATAACGTGTGCCAAATGAAAATGTAATATGACATCGCTGAAAGTCTTGACGTCTGGTTAATCATGTTTTTCGGTATTTGTTTTGGTTACTGTACTTCATGCTTGGACAGGTTTGAGCTAAACTGGGGTTGCTGGTAGTGACAATGTATAAATTTAAACTTAGCAGATGTATCCTTCGTATTTGCATTCAAGATATTGGGTAAACTTGGCTTTTAATTAAATTTATCGTGTTAAGCTTAGCCAGTTATTTGCTGGCTGGCCGTTCAACGCTGTAACTCTTTTCTTTGTAATGTGTGTGCTTTTTTCACTTTTAATTATACGTGTTTGCTTGTTGCTCGTTTGTAGTTGAATTTATTTATTTTTAATTTAGAGTCTATTGTCACATTTTACGTTTTTAGTTTTTGTAATCTTAATGAAAGTCATATAACTTACCTGACTGCGATATCAAAATACGTGTCTCCAATGTCGTAATCCAACTGACTACCATAACTAAGGTAATACATGGCATCGGGAGCGGCAATATGCAGACTCAGGGTAAATGGGACTGCCTCGCCGGTGGTGGCCTAATGAAAACAGTGGATGCTTGTTATGATATACACATGTATGTGGTTGGATGACTTTAAAATAAAAACACTTTTTGACTTGGTTTTTAACTTTGCCGTCCTATAGCCTTCATATTTACCTAAAGCATCGGTCACACTTCATTGGATAGTGCAAATGGACGTCAAACGGATATAATCCTTTGAATCGGGTAGCAAGTATAGCATGTTCAAAATCCAGAACGAATAAACCGGATAGCCATCCGGTAGTTGCCAAGTGCGTATCCGTTTTTTATTCGTGCAGTGCTCATATGTTTATTGTAATGTAGTTCTCCGGTAGGCCTCTAGTCATGTCTTTTTTTAAAACACGCGGACTCGACGTCGCGACAAAGTAGCAAGCCAATGCGACAGTTTGAACGCGTTCATTTGTCGCGAGCTTGAATGCCGTGATTTCGCCAACGGGCGCTGAAAAAGGGCGCCGTCGCAAGGCGCGTCGTAGTGACAAAACTTTACTTGTCGCTTCGCCTTCCGGTCCGCATGCGCAAATGCAATATTCATATGCATATCTAAAGCAATTAAAAGTGGTCGTATCCTATCCAGTATGCTTAAAGGTATTTTGATACACTATTAATAAATATTTTAAATTGAATATTTCAACATGTTTGCACTAGATTTCCCATTTATATAAACGTTTACCATTGTTAAATAAAATCTGGACTGTTCTCGTATGATTTGTCCAATTACTTTTGGCCGAGACACCGTGAAAGCAGAAGCCAAATCACTTATGCCACTATCAACGATACTATCAACAGTTATAGATCTACATTACCTGACAGTTATGCTTACAACGCACAACAACTTAACCATACCATTGATTTATTGCGATGTATCAAAAGATCATTTTTACAAGGTCTCTCTGTTTATGTCCTGTCTGTCGCTGTCTCTTCTGTCTGTCTGTCTGTCTGTCTGTCTGTCTGTCGGTCTCTCTCTCTCTCTCTCTCTCTCTCTCTCTCTCTCTCTCTCTCTCTCTCTCTCTCTCTCTCTCTGTCGCTGTCCCCTGTCGCTGTCTCTATCTCTGTCTCTCTATATGCTTCTTTGTCTCTGTCTATGTCTGTCTCTGCCACTCTGTCTCTCTGTCATTTCTCTGTCTCTGTCTCTCTCTGTCTCTCTCTATGTCTGTCTCTCTCTCTGTCTGTCTCTCAGTCTCTCTTTGTCTGTCTCTCTCTCTCTCTGTCTGTCTCTCTCTATGTCTGTCTCTATCTCTCTCTCACAGTAGCACAGCTTGACAAAATAATATATTATCAACACGGTGCGCTTCGTGCTGAGAACGCGAGAATGCGAAACGGCAGAAATCAGCAACCATGGAGTTGGTAAATATGTATTTATGTTGTTGTATGCGATGTCTTTAACGCAAAATGTTGTATATATGTATATATATATATATATATATATATATATATATATATATATATATATATATATATATATATATATATATATATATATATATATGCGCTAAAAGGTATATTTCGTTGCGTTGTATTGCGTTACATGAGAGATCATCCTACTGTACTTTTCTGTGGGTATCATTACCTGACAAATCTTTAGTGTTATTTTAATAATGTCTGTAACGAGTAGTTAATTCGGGCTGATACGGTACGTTTTTAATCGTAAATACCTCGATCTAGGATAGCCGCAGGGACGTTTTAATTACCGGATAACTGAAAAATTTAAAATCAATGTTGTTTTATCCGTCACTTGTGCGTTCATTTCCGTTCATTATATCCGGTGTTACCAAATCTTTTGATTTTTTGTTTTGTTGGATAGTTTACTTGTTAGTTCAGAACTGAACGATAAACTCTACGAACAGAACCTGTAGCGCAGTCGACAGAATGTCGGCAACAGGTACCGAAAGCCAATTGATCCGGGCCGCTACTTACCAAAGTCGTTAACTAGGGTAGTGGCATGACTGCCTTGTTAGTGCACAAACAAATATATGGGTAGTTCTACAACAGGTTTCCCCGGTGTCGGGGGTCATGGGACTGGGCGTGGTATCATGGGAGGTGTTCACGACATGCTATTCACAGTGAAGGCAGCACTATATCTGCCGCAAGTGAACACCGTCTCCAATTAACTATATTACTGTTGATGGGGCTATAAACCCAACAAACAAAGGTACAAACTCTATGCTGTTACTAGTTTCAAAATATAATATAATATTGTTAAAACATATATTTAAATACATTATTAAGGCTCATTTGTTATTAGAAAAAATATGTGTTGCTTTTTTTGTTAAATTAATATGTGACTGTTTTCTTACGTCGGTTATGTTAACATCCAGGTCACCAGTATAGGACACGTTAATAAACGCCAACGTTGTGTTGACGTTGGTGCCGGAACTCTGTTCCTCTATAACCGTCACTACCACCGCATTGTCTGGGTCATCAATAGCAGGATATGTGATGTTCATTCCCTCTGAAAGAAAATCAAATTTGTGCCGATATATCGATGTGATCTGGCTCCGAATAACGGACTTTCTCAAGCACATGATTTATAAGAAAATATAACAAGGTTCTAGTATTATTACAAGTATTGCAACATATTGCAAGAAAACTATGACAAGACATTTTACGCAATAAGGCAAACCTAACAGTTACAGTCTTGGAACGGTCAGTCTAAAACTAGGGAGCTTAAGCCGATTTACTAAGCTCAAACCTCGCAGTTCCTGGTGGATTTTTCAAATGCGATCAGTGAAAAAAAAGGTTAATTTAAAGGAAAACTGTCCAAGTAAGGACATATTCTTAGACCGAAGTTGTGACAGAAAAGAAACTAATGACGTTATTAAAAATAATGTTCACGTTGTATTTGGCTGAGGAAAAAAATATCTGATATTTTCTATAAGAAAAACTACGCACACTTTTTTATTTTAAAAGAAAAATTAAGATTTAAAGACAAAATGACCAGAGAAGAAGTGTAAATGATTGTAGCATCATGTTCAGATGCAGATGAAGCTGTAGGAATACGGAAATCCAGTGTACGTTCAAGGTAACTATACGTAACAATCCTGTTATAATTAATTAAATTACAAGACAGATTAGATAGAAAACCGGATATTTATCACTATATATTTCCATTAGAAGAATTGTAATATTTTTTACACCTCATGTATCGTAGAATTAAACGAAAGATGGCCAGTCAAGTATTTTACCTAAGGTTATATTCTTAATCATACCAGTTACATCGCAGATTACAAATGACAAATATGTACAAAATAAGAAATTTTAAGAAAAGAAAGATTAAATCGTTTTTGGTGATCAATATTACATCCTCGTTCTTTTCCTGTTAATGTGAAACTTACTTGCAGTATTTAATTATTTTGTTTACTTCGTAATATAAAAGGTGAAAATATCTTACTACGGATGTAGACCTTTGAATATATGGAAACTTACATGCATTTGGAACTAAAGGCTTTATGGGACATGCGAATTCGGGATTCTGTTACATTTAATTTAAAGGCAGAAGTAGTATTACTTACTGAATACTTCAGTGTATGAGAAGTAATACCCAAAGTACTCGTTGGCGTTATCCGACGTGAAATTGACAACCGCGTATTCTCCAGTGATGTCAGGTATGTCAAACTCGTAGGTTTCTGCGAGGGTGCATCCTGCAAATACCTCCGTCAGTACGTCGTTAGCATCTATAACAATATATTAATATTCAATTTCATAGAGTGCAATACATAACAGATCACCGTTAAAAGCACATTCCCATGACGGAAGTTCAGTCATATATGTAGCATCTCCCACTGTGTGCTCAATGATTTCATTTAACGTTTGAACATGGATATTACAGAGCATTTTGAACATTAACATTGATGTAAAAGACAAATGCTCTACTTAGGATTTGAGGTTGTCTATTGTTACGTTATCGCTGGGTACACCCCTATCTTCGGTTCGAAGTTGTAAGTCAGCTATGGCAGGCTGACTATTGGACACGGTTTCAGCGAGTAAAGTAAGGTTGAGGTTCGCTGACATGTCTCAAGCTGTCTGCAAGGACGTGCCAACTGAGTGGGAGATGTAAATAACATCGGTCGTATGCACATGACGTGACTGAGCCCATAAGATGGCACGGCTTTATCATCCAATGATGCAGCAACAAAGATGCAGCGAAAAAGTGTGAGACAGACCATCTTCGTTACCTTGAACTATAAACATAGCATACTCAGGTTGTCAGTTCAACTTCGAACTACATGCGTCGATAGGTATATAGTGACATTGGCAAGCTGTGATGATCCCAGCCAGTCAAAGGAAATATGCATGGCGATCAGGGAGTGGATGTTAACCTTTGATCCAAAGAGGAGACCTTCTGCAGATCAATCTGTAGGACACCTAAACCTTACTTAGGAGGTAAAGAAGCTTAGAAATTTATCTACCATTGTCTGTTCAATCTGGCCAGCAAAACGCAGTTGACAGATCATTTGTAAGAAAGGTCGAAATTCAAGACACAAATTGATTAATACAAAGAATCACAAGTCGCCGTCGAGCTTCAGTTCAAGAGAAAAGCATTTTTGATTAGCTAAAAGTAGTCAAAACAAAAATAAATAAATGTTGAGATTTGAAATAAGTGTGCATTTTCCCATCATGTACCTTGCTTTTTGTTGTTTTATGTTGAAAATGTCAATCAGGAGAAGGAGATTTTACCTTTTGGGTACACAGACTACTTACTCTGTTTATAGTACAGCGGATGAGGCACAAATAATGGACAAAAAGTGCACTTTGTAGTAAAAGTGTGAGACTAAGTGAATTTGTATTCATTACGAATAAAACTTAGCAATCAAGGCATTCAAAAAGATCATATTTTCAAAATGGCGGTCAAGCAAAGATAGCGGTAATGCAAAATTGCATGTTTGTTCATAAATATCAATTTTCAAAGGTTAAATAGGAAAATTGCTCTGAAAATTGGTAGATATTGGTGGACAAAATCTCTTAAAATCTAAATAAGCATTTGATATGATTTTCAAGATAGGGACTGAAGACAACAATATCTATCGACTTATATATATCAGCGCTTGACCTGTTTTATTTGAAACTAATCTCTCGTTTGGAATTTTTATTTTTACACTGCCGAGGCTTTTATCTACTGTACATACTGTAATATGTTTATAGTTTATTTTATAACTAGTTATTATGTATATATATAAGTTCATTGTATCTGTTTTAACTCCCGATGCAGGTGCTTACCGTTAGTTGTTTCACTTTGACGGGATGTTGTTATTTACACTGTATGTTTGCTAGAAAAGCCTTCAGGAAGTCCGAGGTTGGAGCGCTCCACAAACCAGGTTTAAGCACCCCTGTTTCGTCTTTGTGTTTTTGTCACATTTACATTTACCTTGTCTGCTGGTAGATAAAATTTAAATATCTGTGGAAATTTTGATAGGACCTTTTCTTATTTACCTATTATGATTTCATCATTATATAAAACTACAATTCAAGACTACTTATGACAATACATATTTTTAACAATCCCCATAAAAGGATAACATCTTAACAGATCTTATTTTACATTTATATTCTTATTTATCTATTCTTATCTATTTATAAGTATCTACCTACTAACCTAACCACCACACACCCAAATGTCTTTGTGACACCCACCCTAATGTCTTTGAGATGTGATCATTTACTTGCCATAGTTGGCTGACCTCTTTCTTGTCTATGTCATACATTGCAGAAACTGTATAACATCCTGTAAAGCTGTTAAACAGCGGCAGTCCACTGCACTTCTCCGGAGCAAAAGCCACAGCTAGTCGTTGTACAGGAATGTAACGACAAGTGTTGACGTCACTACTTTCGTTATAACTTGTCAAACAAAACGTCAGCGCTTGGATATTTATTTAAATGGATAGGTTTTCTTTTCATTGCTTGCATTCGAGAAACCCATCAGGAAGTGCGAGGATAAAGATCTGTAAAACCGGTTTAAGCTCCCCAGTCGGTCCATATTGCCGACTGACCGTTCCAAGGAGGTAACTGTCGGGTTTGCTCTTATTGTTAAATGACTCACTTTTACATTTAGCGTGCATTTGAATACCTTTGTCCTGTGTCTTTTCAATTTTGTATATGTTGTAATGCTCATAGGACTTTGTTTTATATATTATTTTCCTGTTTCAGAGTCAATCCATGATTCTACAGATCTTCTCATAGGCTTGATCAGTAAACATAAATGAAAATCGGTTGCCTGTCTTCCAGATTACAAACTTACCCTGCTTGACCTGTTGAAATATGATGGGTGGTCTGGAGGGTGGTTATATATCTGACGATTATAGGCAGCTACCGGTAATGGTCTAAAGCAAAGAACCAAAAGGCGGTCTAAACTAGAGAATGTATAAACATGTAGCAATTTCTCTCTTTATGATTTAATGAACAAGAGTAATGTGTGCCAGTCGGATGGCTGTCCGATACACCAAGGCTTCATGCTTTATGGCTCTTCGCCCTTGCGGACTCTCTTGACTAAGCCTGTTAATTTTGTGTTAGCAACATTTGAAGAACACTTCCTGCGATTTCTCGTCAAGTCCAGCGTCAACAAAAGAGTCTTCTCAACCACTTCCGTCTAACTGCCAACCTATTACTTCCAAGTGTGTAATTTTAATATGGAGACCTCCCTCATAGTTACAAACAAGGGCTCGCCGTGCAAATCTTGACATTGCCATTGAACTTCTTTCGCAACTGCGAACAGGGGTCGTTTTGCTGCAACTATACTGGTCTGAATTTGGTTGAGATACTCAATAGCATAGCGGATTATGTTTATCACATGTTTTATCATGGCTACTGTTTTTGCTCACTCGCTGTACAATGGGGTACATGTAGGTAATGGCTGACAATCAATCCAATTCAGTAATCTGATTCAGTGAATGGTATGCTGCCCAAGACATCTCAGATGGTACATTTTACTGTATTACAGCATCTTGCACATACTTCATTATTTCTTCCTTCGATTTATTGAAACTGTCGGTGTCTACTAGAGGAATAACACCCTGGAGTTGTGACACTGCTGAAGGAACGTTGGCATAGAGGTCAGGCAGTTATGAGAAAGATTTCTTCCAAGATGTTGGCTGGGTTTGGCATGGGGTTCTTCTGTGTTCCTGGGTGGGATACTATAATATAGTTATGCCACTTTCAGGAAAAGTCTCATGCGATGTTTTTGAGCTCGGGTTATGATCAATGTTATCGCTGTTGTGCAGAATATCTTTTGACGAAGATTGTCGGAACTGCAGCCTTAATTTCCTTGAGGTGAGAATTTGCAGCATCGGAGCGTTGCGTTCATACCTGCAGGACTCTTTTATATGATGCTGACATTTCCAGATATTATATTTGGTGTTCACCTTAATAATTTGAATCCCTCACCACGCCTTCATATCTGATATTAATATTTATCCCACCATTTCTGTAAATATCGGTTGATATAACCCGTGTGATAAAAATGAGCTTTATCAACCGATATTCGCGCACCTGCTCTAAGCCGAGAACGAAACTCATTTATCCCGTAATTATGCTTGTGGTCACCCCAAAAATGTCCATAATTTAAAGATTGGTTAAATAGAGCAAAAGAGGCTATTTAAAAAAAGATGAGAGCGGTTTCGATCTCTGTCCTGCAGGATTGAAAACTTAAGAAGCAGCGTTTTAACCGACTGAGCTAACCGGACAGTTTCTCGCAATCTTCCGAAGTTTTATTTAACTATGATATAGAAAATTTGAAAACAAAAAAATATATATATATCAGAAAAATGAAACAACATGTATTACAGGAACATGATTAAAATTGTTTAGTAATAGTAATAAAATCAATAAAAGTACGAATTTGTAGTCTGCAAAAATAAAACCAACTGTCGAAATGTCAGATCACGCGAGTCCCCGTTGTTTTGATGTTATTTATTGTGAATTGAAAGAATGTGATGAAGAATCGTGTAAAAACCTAAGCAGTGTTGAAGAGATGGGCTACGAGTATTCCAGGCGAAATCTGGCTTTAATCCGAACATTTTTGAGAAGGAAATTGAACTTGAATCTGTGGTGTCTGTCTCAAATTGCAATCATCTGCCTAATCTTAGGACAGACCCTGATGATCAAATGTCGTTACATGATGAACATTCAAATGGTTTAGATAGAGCTCGATCTTTAGTCGAACCAAATACAGCTGACTGCACAGATTTGGACAAATGTGCTAAAAAATCACAGTTTCTAGACGTAAACATGAACCCCAAACCCACCACCTCCAATCCCAACATTTCTCCAAATTTCGCAAGTCACCCTGTCAAAAACACAACTATCTTCGAAGTTTTGAAGCGCTATATTTAATGTTCATAATTTCAATGTCATCAACAATTAAAATCCATGAGCTACTGTTTGTTACATTCACAAACACACACAAACCTCGAATGCAATTCGCGTTTCTTAATGCCAAGTGCGTAGCAAGATTAATGTTACACGACCTTGACATTACACACTACATGTATAACTTTACACGAGGGTGTGATTTTTATTGTTCTTTTTTTCTTACCATTATTTTTAGTTATCGTAACTAATAAAATTACAACCTTATGTATAGCGCAAATAAAATAAAATATATAACATGTTTATTGTCTTATTTTTTATTGTAAAATAGAACTATTTCTTATAGCCGAATTACTCTATTGTTCGCGCATGAATTTCGTGTATTGCATTGGAATGTCAGATCATGTAAGGGAGGAGCCGCGTGCTTTCTGATTTTATTAGCCTCGCATGATAACATTTATCTATATATAAACACTAACCTGGTATTCTCTATGTATATCATGGAGTGAATGTGTACCAAATGTCATCTTTTTGCTGTATTTAAGTATAGCGGAATGTACACTGACATAAAGGTCATTGTTAAAAAGCAAAAAAGAAAAGGTCCTATAAGAACTACCACAGCCATTTAAATCTGAACTACCTTTAGAAAAAGGCAAACATGGTAAATGTAAAAGTGAAAAAAACACTGAGACACATAACACACACAAAGAAAACTCAGTTACCGCCTTGAAATGATCAGTCGGCAAACGGACCGACTTGGGTGCTTAAACCTGGTTTGTAAAGCGCTCTAATTTCGCACTTCCAGAAGGTTTTTCTGTAAAGCTATCTTACCATACTGAGACAACTAGCAATAAGCACCTGCATCGGGAGTTAAAACTGATAAAAAGAATTTATATACAGACAAAATAACTAGTAATATAATAAAAACAACATATGTACGATATGTACAGTAGATAAATGCCTCGGCGACCTAAAATTACAAATGAGAGAGTAGTTTGAAACAAAAACAGTCAAAGCGATGACGTTTAATAAGAACAATTTAATGACGTCATACGACTACTTGGAAATTCAAGTTTTCGCGTTGCCGCCACATGTAATATCAAATTGCATATCAATAAGAACCTGTACCAAATTCATACATTTACTACAAAGTGCACAATCCACTCTACTATTACAGAATATGTCTATCTGGATAAAGGGGCGAGGGGTAAAAATTTTGTCGTTCATATTACTCGGGTAAAACTCGTAAAAAATAATTCCGCTTGCTTATTATTTCATATTACATTGTGTTTTAATACTGGAATGAAATCAACAAAAAATTAATGGTATATCATTTGCTTTATTGTACATTACTATAGACTGTTCGATAATAAGGTTGTGAATGAGAGTAACTGTAATGCAGTGCTCGAGTATATCAAAATAAGCAATAGACAATATAATGAACGGTTTCATGAAACCTTGAAGGGATCGGCCGCGCATGAGAGGTTAGCATCACCAATTTGTAAATCCCAGCCCCAACACGCACGCCCACCTAATCGCGTTGGATCTAGTCTCGGTCGGATAAAGCACTTTAACGTTATGATATCTTCCAGTTGGGCTGGAGTGCGCCTGTGGTTCTACCCAGACATTTGTCTTCCTCCAGCGAAATGACGAAAACAAACTGACAATTGATAAGAAGTTGGCAGGTTATGTTGCAATCGCATTCTGTATTTATATATAAAAATAGTCAGATCTGTTGCGGATAGTATTAATAGTCACATATTGATATAAAGTGTAAAATAAGTTAAACTAGTTGTATGAAAATAATGTATAAAGCATACAGCTACCAACTGAAATTAAATGAGCGTAAGAATGCTTACATGACCCTTCCTCTGTTTCAATACCTAATGTTTAAAGAAAGCGGATAGTGTCCGGGCTACGCTAACTCTTAATGGATCTCGAAATACATTTTGTTCCGTAACATCTGTGTTCTTAAATGCTTACTTTATATGGTTCAAAATAAACAAGAATCAAATTACCTTGCGACCGCCTTCGGCTAACTAGTTTTGACGATCTTTACATATGATCATTGCAAAGAACCAGCATGTGCTGGACATAATCCAGTAAAACGTACTGGTAAACACATTGCCCAACCGAACTATGTAAAAGATATCCATAAAGAATACCATCAGATAAGCATTGTAAAAGCCACGGAGCAAGGTGATTGCATGTTTGCTGGAACCGGTGATTTTTGAGCAAAAAGGTAAATACTACAGGGTTTGTTTGGACCGAAAATTGGCCATTGCTTTCGTAATGCAATGATTGTATCAGAACAAATACAAAGCCTAGAAACAACCTTTTCTCAAATGCATGCAATCTTAGTTCAATATAAGCCAAGAGGCATTTCGAATATTTTTTCCCTAGTTATTCAGATTAAATGTATATTAATATTCAAGGCTATTAATTTTTTTGGAATGAATCAATTCTGTTTTCTAGCGCCATTAAAATTCCACCTTCAACTAACTAACTCAACCTACATCGTGTAGCAACGCTGAACAAAAAAGCGACCAGTCAAGTCATCACAACCATCAGAATGTTAAATATTTTTTTAGCTTTGTAAAGTGAGAGGTATTATTATACTTCTGTAAAAGGCATGGAAGATTACCATCTCAAGCCAAACGGGCTTGAGTAGCTTAAACAAAACGATCATATAGGTGTGTCATCAGTCTGTAGGCTGCAATGTTCGTCGCAACAGCTTTGGTAAGCCATAGATCTGTTTGAGCACCACCCGTGCCCACCCTTTTAGGTGTAAGCTAGGGGTTGGAGCGATCCTCTGATATATGCACTATTTTTTGTGAAAATAATGTATAAAGCATACAGCTACCCACCAAAATTAAATAAGCGCATGAATGCTTACATGTACCTCGTCTTTGATAGCTAGAGAATATCATCATGTAATTCAAAGTCCAGTTTTTATCCTCACATGAGATTAGGCAAAATAATGATATTTGTAACTACAGTAAAATGAATCAAACTCACATCCGCTAAAGTTCAATTTATCAGCAGTACAACCTGTTGTTTCTTCTATATCCATGAAATACATTGTGATGTTGATTCCGTAGTACAAAGTAGTTGGGTAGATGATGTAGGAGCAATTGTAATTACTGAAAAAGAAAATTAGAAATGGTCAACTTGAAAAACTGTCATATATATATATATATATATATATATATATATATATATATATATATATATATATATATATATATATATATATATATATATATATATATATATATATATATATATATATATATATATATATATATTAAATGCATATTAATGCTCGCATTGTCTTCCGTTCCGTCTGAAAGTTGCAATCCAATGATGCAACATTTAACTACAGTGGTGTGCATCTTTTTAACCAAAAATAGTAATTTATTACCAAAGTGATCCTTTATCTTCATCGTTCTTTACCTTTTGTTGCATGTACTCATGTTACATTATAATGTGAACGGAGTTTGAATGCTGTATAACTTTAATCTACATTTACGTAAAAATTGAGTATAATGTATATGATAAAATAAAAGTTTACTTACGCTGGATATGTATCTGGTAGTGTGTTTGACATTATAAATTGTTCTGTTGATGTAGCATACAATACACTATCACAATCAATTTGATAGGCTGAAAAGAAATATGTCGTTCGTAAAATACCGGGTTAGCTAGTTATATGGACATCTGATTTAATTGCTAGTGAGTTATATAATAGTCCAATATTAATAATGACTGACAATTGATGTTAATACTTCGTTAAAAAAACAACGATGGCTCTGTCTAAGCATTTGTTTACGGAAAGGAAAAGGGCTTCTTACTGCGGTCGGGACGATTCTCACGTGACAAAATCTTCCAGCAAACCTGCAGTGCGACAGTGGTCCTGCTATTTAGCACAACAGCCATTTCGTTGGTTCTACATTTTCCACATGCAACATGTAGCAGTACATATTCGAGCCCTCAAGATGAATCAAGTTTGTAATTATACGCGTTTGGTTGCTACGAATGTTATGTATACTGGACAAACATTCACTTGGTTTGGCCCTGCATAAGTCGAGACTAAAAAAAGATTAAATATGCTCCATTCATTATTTATCCAACCTATTTATGACTGAGCAAATTATCAGTAATATAAATTCGCAAAACAATTGTAACTATTATATATCAGATAGTGTATTTAACTTTTTATACACGTATTAAAGCCAACACACGGTGTGTTTTTTTTCATATTTTTTAAATGAAGTCTTCTTGTACTTACTCCCATCAGCTATGAAGGCTATTATTCTAAACCCCGTGTACTGGAGTGCGTAATCTGACGTGAATTGAACATAGAAATAAGGTCCCGTTGATATAAACTCGTCACTGCCCGCGCCTTGTGCGCATATCTTGGCAATCTCAGTACCGGACCCATCAGCTAGTCGTAATAGGAACAAAAAAAATAAAATGTGAAAGTGCTAGAAAAAAAGTCAAACTAAACGTTTGGTGCTGTTTTCTTTGTATTTATAATATAACAGTTATGTATATAACAGGCATGTTGCCATATTTCCAATCATAATAATTGCCACATTTAGCTGAAATCGGTCTGTTTGTCACTGTCACTGTCACTGAGTTAATAAATGTAAAAGTATACTACTACTTCATTTTTAACGGGTGGTTAGGAAGTCTCGTCATTCTGTCTTAAATATTTACAAGTTCGAGAATATAAAGAACAATGCTGATTGTTAATGGTGAAACTAGAGACGTTTTAACAAACCGGGTAAATTGATTTTAATATTATACAGATAACCTGCGTCACGTGTTTATGCATATGTGTGTGTGTGTGTGTGTGTGCGTGCGTGCGTGCGTGCGTGCGTGCGTGCGTGCATGCGTGTGTGTGTGTGTGTGATGGCGCGTATGTGTCTTTGACTGTCTGTGTACAATATGTCTTGAAATGTTTGACTGTTGTTGGTTTTTACACAGTGACAGCTATGTCAGCTTACCATTGTCGTATAACATGATTTTGTCGTAGCAGCCTTCAACGTAAACGTCGAGGATGTTGATGATAATCCTTGAAGTGTTGTCCGCACTGTACAATATCCAGGCACAGTCGCTGTTGCTGTCAACGACATAGCAGAAACGTTAAAAGGTGATGTCCGACAGTTTGTTTATATCAAATACATGTAACAGTATTGTACCACTGCTTCGGGGAATAATGGCATAGTTTCTGCATAAACTCATAGGCTAAGTAAAGATGATTTTGAACGCAATATAGACAGTAATACTCTAAATACACAAAATCTATCAAAAGCACGATTTTTTTCACTGCTTAAAAATATATAGACGTCAGAGCGGATTACCCGGATGATGAAATAAAGTAATCGTAAT
This sequence comes from Sinonovacula constricta, assembly GCA_007844125.1. Taxonomy (NCBI): domain Eukaryota; kingdom Metazoa; phylum Mollusca; class Bivalvia; order Cardiida; family Solecurtidae; genus Sinonovacula; species Sinonovacula constricta. The sequence goes on along the minus strand of CM017559.1, from coordinate 60,899,401 downwards.
AGTAAGTTGTCGTGTAGTCTCTTGATTTAAAAATACACATATATTCAGCGTGGCTCAAAATGGACATAATTTGCAATAATAACGAGTGGGGGTTTATACTTGACTGCTCACACAGATCTATGGTGTCAATGAGCAACATGACGCAGCCCCTTTTAGGTAAAAAATTACTTAATTGCTTATTTTAGAAACAAAAGGTCGATCCAAACGGTGAGATACCATCTTTAAAATACCAAATCCGCGTGTTGGGGAAACATTGTCAAACTTTCAAGACCTGATCGGTAATTTTATCCTTTACAACAGATAATCATTCATCTATACAGCCTGTATAGGGTGCCAACCTATGTTTCGGTCATTTAAATGCGGACTAATTGTAGTCTTTTCGCACACAACATCGGGATAATTGGGCGCCATTGGGAGAAAAATCCTTAACAACAGTACCATCCTGACATCATCTAGATGCCAATACAACATGCTTGACACGACTTTGCATATAATGCTCTTGAAGCGTTCCGTTTAATTTAATATTACTGTAACATTAAAGCTATATATAAATATGATGATAAATACTACGTCTTGCACTTTCACGCATGAGCAGCAAGCTGCAAGGGGTTGATTTTTTGTAGAGGGCTCGGCACAAGACAGTCTTTAATTGAATATCTAATGTCACTATTTTGCAACATATGCCTAGAGTTAATAAACTACATATGCAATTTTAAAATAAGAATTGGAGTAAATTTAAATCTCTACAATGTGTTATATTACTTGGCTGGGCTAAATAGTGATATTTTAGTCTGTATTTCCACAATAGGGCGTGGGTTTCTGCGACAATCAGCGATTTTAACTGACCTACACAATTTAGCTACAATACTTGACAATGTATCATAAACACGACACTGAACTAGGACTACGTTAACCAGATGGTGTATTTAAGTCAGGTATTGTAACATTATGTTCATGTTAGCTCTTAAGTTTCTGCGATTCAATATTTGTGCTTGAGCAAAGTTGCTAATAGCAGTTACTTACGCTGCATAGGAACTTGGGTAGTTCTCTGAAGTGATATAGGTCGGTGTCGATGTTATGGGCACTTCCAGTGGATTGGTAGCAGTATCACACTGGCACTGTACTGAAAAAACGGTTCAAATCTGGTAAGCAGTCGTCATTGGTTAACTTTTACTTGTACATGTATAAATATTAACCTTTAATGAATGTAATAAGTTGTAACGCATGTGAAATGGATTTCCACGAAAACATTTTCTCACACACCAAAGCCAACACAATATATGGGTTGAATCTGATTCTCGGCAGTCGTCGTTTGTCTGTAATAATTTGTTACTTTATTAATCGCTATATATTTCAGTATGCTTCACAAATAATTGGTATCCATAGCTCCATAGACGTGCATTCATTCTGTAATTTGAAAAACGTTCAGAACTGTTAAAATCATAAATTGTTTAAGGTACAAGATGCAATTTTTTGTTGCTTTAACAGACATATTGTCTGTTAATCTGTTTATTTAATCTTTTATTTCTTTTTATTTCAACATACCTTTAGATAAGAAGTCGAGTTTGAGGTTGTTTTTAGTTTGTTGCTGTTTTTGTTTGTTGTTGTTGTTTTTTTTTAGGGTGGAGGGGTCTATCATTATTCGAGTGGTCGAGTGTAAGGGTTGTGTCTTTTTTCTATGAATGGGCGAGTGAGAGTTTTGTATGTGTTTTTTTCTATGAATAGTCGTGTGGGAGTTTTGTGTGTTTTTTTATGAATAGTCACGTGAGAGTTTTGTGTCTTTTCTATGAGTTGTCGAGTGTGATTGTTTTGTCGTTTTTTCTATAGTCACGTGGGAGTTTTGTGTCTTTTCTATAAGTTGTCGAGTGTGATTGTTGTGCACACTTTTATGGAAGACACAAATAGCTTTCCTATTTTTATCAACTCACTCAATGTATTGGCAATATGATATCTGTTACATTACATTGTCAATCTATATATAATCTACAAACGTCGATGTTTTGTACGTTGTATTGTTACCACTACTTTTATTGTAAAAGAATGTTTTATTTTCAACATAATTATTTAATCTTGGATGCGTAGGACACTCTCCAGATGAACAATGTTTGTTGTTTCCTTTTTGTTACTTGTGTGCCTTCCTTTAACTTGATGTTTAGGCAAGAAGGAGTTTTATTGTCATATTGAAATAATAATCATGTGATTTTTGAATGACAAAAAAAAGAAATAGTAGTATGTGAGTTTTTTCTTGAATGCTGATAGTTAGCTGGAGGCCACACTGTATAAATAAAGTGAGTAAATGTTATTATATTGTTACAGAGTTTTAATCGCATACTGCATTTCCATCATTGTTGAGCTCAGCATCTGGGTATATCCGCGTACTGAGCATGTGGTAATGTGTACACGTCAGTCTTCAACAATAGTCAGACTGGTTTAATTCAATTGAAAATTCTAGAAAACTAGAAAAGTTTTGTCTTGTTAAGAATGCTTTTGAATTTGAGCCCTATATTGATATTATCTATAATAAACAACATCGTCTTGCTTACACTCGTATTAAATTTTCATGTCATAAACTTGCTATTAAAGAAGGTCGTTATAAGAATATAGAAACACAGAATAGATTTGCAAACTATGTGACAAGAATGTAGCAGAAAACGAATATTACTTCGTGTTAGTATGTCCATTTTTCAGAGAGGTAAGAAATTTATTCCTGCCCTAGAATTTTCGCTCTTTTCCTACACATCATAAATTTAAATTATGAAAGAGTAGGAAACCATAGTTATTTAAGAAACTTTCTAAATTTATTTATCGATATTTTTCTAAAAGGGAAATTGCTTTTCAACTCAATACTTAATAATAAATAGGTATGTTATAATTATTCATCTCGACATACTTTGTATTTGTATATGCTCACTTCACACTTTTCTCTTTCTTGTACACATATCTGTTTGATTATTGACGCAATGTAATGTCGTTTTGGCAATGAATTTTATGTTTAAGCCTAATAAAAATTGGTTGGTCAATTGATTGATGGATTGGTTGATTGATTGATTGTAAAGCCGACGAATGGATTTGTTTACCCTAGTCTTTCACATATAAGTATATGGCAAGCACATTATAGCATGGAGATTATATTGATAGCTTAATGTCTTAGTATGTTGATGTCTGGGGGTGTGGGATGTAGTTCCTTATATTCTTTTGACTTTGCTTTCTTAAAATATTATCATTATTATTATTATAACGAATTAAGGCATTGTTTCTAATCTTAATAAGGTTCCGTAGGTTAAAAATCAATGTTAAATATTGTGTGATCTAACTCACAAATTAAAAGTATATTGTAAGATTCTGGTAGGTTAAAAATTTATATTATATATGGTATGGTATATATCACAAATAAAGTTTAAAAATCTATATTAGATATTATATGTTATCTATCTATAATCCCAAATTAAAAATGTGTAGTTCATCACGGTTTTGCACAAACCATTGTCTCTAATTGAAATCTATAAAGAGTGTACAATCAACGTATTGTAACACAAATATGTCGAGTAATCTGAATATTTATAGTAAAAATGACTATACATTATCCCTGTGCAATTATTGAAAAAAGACATTTTGTTTTCTAAGGACTTTTTAGGTCGATAGTTTTGCAGTATCATGATATTTTGTGGATCCATAGTTTTATGATTCTACACCTTAATAAGTCAAGGATCTCATGGAAAATTTGTATATACTTTGGTTCTATTTAGATTGTGATGAAGTAAATTAATTATATATATCACATACCGTTTAAATTTAAAGCGTTTTGATTGGTCGAGTCCGGATCAGGTTTGGGTCATTATTAAGTGATATTGACCCGATAATGTTTTCATTTTAGCACAGAGAACATTCTGACGGTCGTGTTCTTTGTACCCGCACTAAAGCTATAACAACAAGGAGTCTGCTAAAAGAACCCTACAGTTTGTCAGTGTGTCTGATGATGGTTTGGTAACATATTGTGAAAAAGTAACAGACAAAAGGTGTAACTTTGGTAGCAGTGAATGCTTTTCCTGATTATCTGTCGAGAGGAAATGTGAGAACATACTAAGAACTATGACGAATTTGATTGGTATCTTTAAAGGTTTTATGTTGAAATGAGTGCAACGGATGGCTTGTTGAAAAAATAAAACAATGACAATTACTGGATATGTGATATAACAAGTAAAGACTTATGTTTCGGTCAATATATAGTTTTGCGGACCTGGCTAATGTGATATGGTCCTCGGACTGTGTCGTCGGTCAGTATCTGATTATCCAGGTTCTTAAATATAGTGTCCTCAATACAAGAATTTATTTGAAGAATAAAGTGCCAATCCTGTGCTTGTATGTGCCATGTAATTACGGAATCAGTGAAAACTTTAAATGACATTCACATAGAAATCCTGGTGTAGGTGATTTGTACGTGCTTTCTGATTTGATAACATAGGTTATACATTAAACGAAATTAGGATATTTATACAAAATATATATCAATATCTTATGTGACTTATAAAACTCCTGTATTTAGCCGCACCCCCACCCCCTCCCCGCACCCCAACCCCACTCCCACCTCTTAAAAATATATTTTTTATAATATTATGTTAATCTTATTTTTTATACATGTAGTTGTTTTTTGTCACGTAAAACGATAAAGAAATAAGCATGAATAAAAATTTGAAGTTAAAAATGTGAATTCTTACGGGAAAAAAGAAATGTTACTTTATTCACAGAAATGTGTTTGGTATTAAAAAAGACACTTACCTTGTTGTACTATCAGCGTGAGACACGTCAATATTCTAAGAAGTGTATTCATTTCTGTGAAATACGTAACATCCCAGACGACAAAGGGGCCCTTCCTCTGCGTTGCTAATGTTTAACTAATTTTGCAATAGAGTATTCAACTTTGTGAGATTATAAGTTGCTCGATGACTAAAATCTTCAGTCATCAACTAGTCCCAAGAGGTACGGCTATTGTTCGAATGAAGTCTGAACAAAGCAATGTTAATATTGTATCATATCAAACCATCGGTGAACTAGATTTTAATAGGGGCGACACACCATACGTGTAATTATTTTATTATTGCGCCTTTGTTAACTGACTGTCAGACCGATATGAACTCGACCTCTGTGTACGTAGTTTGGCACCCAAACCTTTTTGGCGACGCGCTAGCAATCATCAGAAACTGTATCGGTGGGATTTTTTAATGTTTACATTCCTATACTTCCATTTAATAATATTAAACACTGATGCTTTCTACAAATCTTGTGTTACGACCGGTGTCGCTAAATAAGGTTTATTAATAAAATGGCACGTTTACTAAACGACGAAATGGTGTAACAGAAAGAACAAGCCCGCAACAAACTAGTACAATAATATTTTATTTTAATAAACAATTAATAAACAATTAAATCTATGGCGTAATAAAACAAAAACAAATAAATCAGACAAAATTTGAGAAAGCAAAATAAATGTTAGCTTACAGTTTGTCCCTGTAGGAGGTGTTCCTTTAAAAGTCCAATTAATAATCCATCGTCGAATAATTTTCTAGCAGTTACGCTAATGCTACGTCATCAATACCACAACGGTAAACAACTCTTAACCTGACTAGCGCAACCTTAAACGCTGATGTACTACTGTACATAACAGTATGTAATGATCCAAGTATTACTTCAGGGCGCATGTAAGTCGTCATTACTGGTCATTAAATATAGACATATGTAAAACAATATAAAATGTATCTCTCTGTTATCTATAGTACATCAATCTAAATCGGAAACAAACGGGAATTGGTAATCTATCTGTACATTTATGTTTGGCACATTTTACATTAGCACCGTTTGACCGAGGTCACATGAATGTCTGGAAATTCAAAAAGGATGGAAAACGCCTAACTGCAGTACAATTTGCTTGGGAATTAGCTTACATGCAAGTCGCGAATTGTCAGACCATCTCTGTATTAAGTGCGCAGACATTCAATAAATAGTAACCATAAAAGGTAAAACAAAACAGTTTAAATCCTAACAAAACATGAATGACAAATAAATTTTATCAATTAAACTGTTTCTGTGGAAGTCTGTGATAATTGGTTCAGTCTACCCTTGCATACGTGCGGACATATAATATAAAAGTAGTAGTAATGTTTTAATTGTGATTTATGTCACAATTTTAATGTTTATTGTTTTGCACAATTAACCATACTTTCCTTCTGTTCTGGAGTTAACACAAGCGTACCCATTTTGCCGAAATCGTTCTCATACCCGATTCTTCATGTATGTAGCACTTTATGGACTGTACTTATTTCACGAACGGAAACATTGGGATCATTGTCTACCTGGTTTTTCATATTCTCGACCAAAGACTCGTTCGCCTTAGATTTTGGTGCCTCTGTACGAGCTTATCAGTAAGCAGCTTTCTGCCATCTTTAAGTTTCCTGACTTATCTGGAGCAGGTGGTACACCTAAGTCTGCATATACAATTGATAAATCATCATGTAAAATTCCTTCAATTTACCTCCGAATAACAATTGCAGCCTTGTGAAAGTGGAAAATCTTTTATTTTCTCTGCTGACGCCCATGGAACCAAACAGGAAGTGACGTAAATTCTGACATGTATACATGTGTTTAACAACATTTTGGAAAGCGTCCAAAACGTGATTAGTTCATACGCGAGCAAAGGTCGCACTATTGTCATTGGTGACTTTTCTTGTCACCTGCAGGTGATAGCATTTATCAGACCAATGTGGCTCAACCCCCAGTTTTGAAGCATTTAAACCATAATTTGGATACTCTTCAATTGTAGTTGCAACATTACATTTGCTCTATCTTAAGGTCGCCATCTTTGAAGGCAGACGCTAATGCAGGTCGAAATCTGAAAATATGTACTGTTTTTAACTCACCTCTGTGTTCTTATTTTTCGGTCTATTTATCTGAAATCTATATCAAATTAAACAACTTTTATGAACTGTTTTAAATATTAAACTTTATTTTGGTTTGTTAAATGTAAAAAATACAACCAAAATATACACCGTTTATTTTGTTTAAAGATGCGCCCATAATTTTATATCTTTACTGTGTATTAATTCTTAGTGCAGTCATACAAAATATTGTATTCTAAAAATATGAATATAAATAGCTTTTCAATGGTGTATAGCTTTTAATTTTTGGACCGCAAATGAAGAAAATACAAGAAAATTAAAATAATTATTTACGCTTCTATATAATTCATATGAAAATCTCTTCCCGTTGCCATCAAAGATGGCTGCCAAAAATAAAGAATCTTCACTGAGGTGGAAACAATCTATTATACCGAATATCCAGAGATTTGATATTGTTTGTTGTTATCTAAATATATAGAACATTATTAAAGTTATATACCTAGACACTGTGGACATAACTCCAATACTCCAGTAAGCATTCCCCAGATTTTTAGGATTTGACAAGTTCCTCTTTCAGGTCGGCATTATGCGAAAAAAAAAAATGATTTATAAAATATGCAATATTCACAATGTTATATTCATAAAAACTGTTCATGAAGTAAAGAGTGAATATTTTAACAGTTTCGTCTAATCCGTATTTAGCCATGTGGACCTTGATCATAATGAACATGTTACCTTTCTGATACAGAACTGGCGCACTGTAGATCCAGATCAACCAACTTCTGAGGTAGTTAGTTATCATCATAAGCTACAATATTTGCCATGAGGTTTCTGATTGTAAAATTTCTAAATCAACTAATGACGGAGTAATGAAGCAACATGAAATCGAGACGTACGGGCGAACAAAAAAACGCGCGCAACTCTATAATTTACCGTCAGGGGACTATATATACCACGTTTTATTCATTTGTTTTACCTTATTTATAAAACTTGATTATTTTCTTTGTCCACTTGATGACAATTGATTATAAAATAGTAAAAATTAAACATTTTGGAAAAATTAAGAGACGCCTTTTTTTCGTCTATGCATTTGATGCATAGATGAGATATTTCACAGAAAGTTCACGTCAAACTGATTTTTCCTAAAAAGAATACTGACATTGGACTGACTTTCAGCCAATCAGTGTCCGTCATCCATGTAAAAAATGAATGAGCTACCTGAGCAGAAGGTTCATTGGAATGAAACTGGTATTTATAGATCTATTTTAACTCATTTGAAATGTCTTTATTTGATCAAAATTGTTGCATGATTATGGAAATTATGACCCCAAAACGGTTTTGAAGTTCAGTGAAACAAACAGTCGTAATAAAAAAAAATTAATAATAGGTCTCATCATCTCTGCGCGCAGTAGTTATGCATATCATTGCTGTTAACCCGAGGTAGTCTGTTCCAAGATGGCGGCGCTACGGCATGCTTGTCAACTGCTAGGAAGTACATGGATTGCCGATCTAGGTTATTATACATCTATGGCAGAGCATCTATGGTTTAGTTGAAAGACGGTTCATTCTTCGTGACTGTTAAAATTTCAAAATGAAAGTCGTTGATGTGCGAAGCATCAAAGGCGACGCAAACAGTTGAAAATGTAAAGAGAGTTACAGACACACAATAGATATAAAATAGATATAAAAATAAAAACATAAAATAGAACGCCGTTTACCGAATTTGGACCCGTAGGCTATTTTATCAGGTTTAGAAATATATACATTTTTCACTCTTTTAAGGCATGATAATCAAACATTTAATTTAACTAAACATAATTTAACTTTCTTAACCTTGTGTTCTGTTGATGTTAATCGTTAATTTCGCTAAACTGTTTTAATTTTTTTCCAATGTTATTTATGGTTAGAAGCTGAATAAGTTATAGAAAATGACAACAGAGGACTCACAATATAAAGACATTAATTATGTAATGAGTAAGCTGAGCTAGATATCATGAACGGAACCTGTAACATAACATGTCATCCAGACTCGTATAGATGTATGCGCAAGAAACATATTTTAATGAATAAATCGGAGAGTAATGCGAGATGTGAATACCTTAGAACAAAATACAATTACTTAAAAATTAAACGCAACAATAAATATAAATATATGATGAAAGAAAAACTAAACCTAGAGAATTCTGGAAAAAAAATAAACGCAATATAAAAAACGATCACAAATACCAACAACCATCAGTAAAATAGATTTACATAACCATTTGTTATCTTTATATAGCTCGAAAGAGAGCGACGGTGTTCACCAACAATTACTCAATGATGACACCATACAAGATGAGGACCTCGACGCAGAAATCACTCACACTGTACTAAAAGATGCCATATATTCCCAAAGTAACAATAAAAGTTGTGGAATGGGGTCCTACCGATATCCACAGTTATCTCCCTTGCGAAGTCAGTTTAGAGTGATTTCTCTTTGGTATTGGGTAGTTCCGGTTTGTTGAGAAAAACGACGATCAGATAAAATATCGAGATTTATCCCTGTGTTCTTAAAGGAATTTCACTGTTCGCTCTATATTCAACGTAGGAAACTGATGCAGAACAGCAGTACAGCCAAAGCAAAGAAGGAAATTATGTATGATAGAGTAAAACTGTTAAAGTCGGAACAGTTTCTCAAGAAACTGTATGGGTGGGGTAAAATAAGTTGGTACTTACTCTCGACAGATCGTCCCGTAATACTGGCGTGTTGCGATTAATTTCGCTATTTTTGTTGTCTTTTTTCGTCATTGATGAGCTGCAGATAATTTGTGTAAGCTTTTAATGTAAATGTGCTGGAAGTGAAGTGGTATTTGGAGCAATTCGACTATATTAATGAATTTTTATACTAGTCATGATTGAAATTAAATGTGTGGCATGTAGGGAGTTGGCAACATATGCAGCCTATTTGGGTGTGTGTATTTTTTGCTCTTTTATCCTATTTTCATTAACTCGTTGAGCCCTACAGCCAATTAACCAGTCATCCCCTAGGGGCATTTATCCAGTCATCCCCTACACCTGGTGGGGGTCTTATCTGCCCCTCGTGCATTGTGACACATCTGGTGTGGATTACCGGTCAGTGTAAGATATTGAGGGTGGATGTATACACAACACAATAAACATGTCATTTTGGATATACTCTAAAAGTATATTTTCACATACTTGCAGCACAGAAAGAGCTTTACACAACTGTGTAATTTTTTACACTGTAAGAAAATAAATACTTCAGAAAAGAAAGAATATTACTGAAATCTGAAGAACAAGTAAGATTAATAATATCAAAATTAACACATTTCAAATGATTAAACTAAGATATAATTGACCTTATCAAGTTTTCTTATGTTTATAACGTAAATAACACTGCTTTATTTAAAAAAAATATATAATGAGTAACTTTAAAACAGTCGGCCGTCTTTGATTGAAAGTTGCGATTTACCGGTAGTTTATAAAAATGACGCTCTTAAACTTCATATTTAATTAAAAACTTCCGCTATTTCCAAGAGTTAGCTTTTGTCTTTTGATCTGTTGATATTTGCAATTATATTATAATTGAATCTGACACAGGTAATTCCACATATCCGCCGATACATGTGCGCATAAATAGGAATTTTAAAGCTAGCAGTAAGGCACATCGCCGTTTTTCTTTGTCTCGACATAATTAATTCATTGTGTTTACATCCGGGTTACATGATATTTCAATACATATATTTCAGGCCATAAAAAACCTTACATGTGACCACGCTTTTTCCTAATCCACAGCTATTTTGAACATAAAATCGGCGTACTCTCAATATAGTTTACTGTATATAACCGAAACCGGAACTACCCAAAGAAGCGCCACCTCGTTCAAGGGAGGTAAATACGTAGCGAAATCAGGGATAACTCCGTATATCGGTAGGACCCCATTGATCAAATACACGCAGAAATATACAAATACGCTTTTAATGAATTGTCTCCATTTCTATTGCGCCTGTTTAATTGACTACTCACTAAGGGAGAGTACCCAGAAAGTTTTGGTGAAGGAATTATCTCCCCTATTTTCAAAGGCGGTGACAATGAGGATCCTAAAAACTATAGGGGAATTACTCTTATAAATATCATTGCAACAATATATTCACAAATTATATTAAATAGGTTAACGAAATGGAGTATTAAGCATAATAAAATAATTGAAAATCAGTTTGGTTTCCAAAAGGGTAAACTAATAGATGGCATTTTTGTCTTACATTCAATAATTGCAAACTCCCTATCAAAAAAAAAAAGAAACTATACTGTGCCTTTGTGGACTTTGAGAAATGTTACGATAAAATAAACCGTAGCTTCCTCTTTCATAAACTCATAAAGAATAACGTTAGCTCTAAGTTCGTCACATCTATAAAAAGTATGTACAGCGTTGTAAAGGCATGTCTTAGAAGCAACTCGGAACTAACCATTTTTTTCGAATCAAATATTGAACTAAAACAAGGTGATCAATGCTCCAGTTTACTATTTTTATTTTTTATAAATGATATTTTATCAAGTTTTAATCAAAATATAGATGATCTCTTTACCAGTAATCAGCAAAAGTTATTTATATTATTGTTTGCGGACGACGCTGCCCTTTTTGCCCATACACCACAAGCTCTCCTGTCCCTATTAAATGACTTAGAGTGGTACTGTTATACTTGGAACTTAACAGTTAATGCTAAAAAGACAAAAATAATGAAACGGAAGGCAAACAAAATATGATTTCAGACTAAACAACAACATACCAGATGTAGTTACAAATTTTAAATACCTCAGAATAACCTTATTTAAAAATGGCAATTGGACCAGAACTGAAAAATCCATAGCCGATAAAGCGTTATATGCCATACATAATCTGTTTATAGTATTTAACCAAGTTGAAATGTCAACTAAAGATGAATGCGTATTATTTGATAGTTTGGTAGCATCAATACTTAACTATGGAGCTGAAGTGTTTGGTTATTTTAATTGTAAAAAGATTGAACAAATACACTGTAAATTTTTGCGTGGAGCGTTATGTACTGTCAAGGGAAGTAATCACTGCGGGGAGTTTGGAGGAGTTCCGACCAACGAGTTCTGACATGTCAACGAGTTTGTGGATTAGTTTGCGCGTGCTTTTCTTACGAATGACAAACAGGAAATCCGGTCTAAGTTGTTGACAACTCATCGTATCCACATTTCTTTAGTTTGGTTAAGGATTCGCTTGCATAGTTTAATGGCGGCCAATAACAGAGGAACGATGCGTCCCGCTGGCAGATCTCCACCTTTTCTTGCAATAGGTCTCGGCGTAGCACTAGTTATTCTAGGCTTTAACTACTGGAATCTCTCTGCTAAAAATGGTGAACTCAGCAACAACATAGCTTTAATGGAGAGCGATATTCGACTTACAAACGCTAAGAAAATCTCAGCTGAGAAAAGAAGTGAAGCAATTACAGACAAAGTGAAGGAATTGGAAGGTCAGTTGAACCAGGTGAGAGCTGAGCTTGCAGACAAAGCAGGTGCATTGTCATCTAAAGAGGATGAAAATCAAAGATTACGCACTGACAAAGACAATTTAGATGCAGAGGTTACCAATACGAAGAATGGCTTGGTAAGTCAAATTTTACAGAATACTTACGATTTTTTTTAGATTATTTCTTCTTCCCTCTCCCCGCCCTATTTCCACTTTGCAATTAGATAAAATTTTGAAAGGCCTCAAAGGGGCGCCCATGGCAAAATGTTGAAGTCGGAGATTTTTAACTCCTCTGACTACTTATGGGTTTGAGTCCCAATCAGAGCAAAGGACTGAATGTGCAAAAGTCTTCCAACTGTGGTGTGTCAGTGGGTCTACCCAGATATAAGTCATGTTCCGATGTGGCCTCTCCCGATGTCCCCAGGAGACGGTGTATCCTCATTTCGGACCATCTGCATTCTGGACCATCATTTCGGACTATCATTCCGGACCATGTTGTAATCATCCCGGACCAATTTAGTCGTCATCCCGGACCATATAATAATCATTCCAGACCATATTTATTTGATTTATTAAATTATAAACAGAACTTAGGAAAGAATTCTTAGGAAGATCTTGTACAAAACCCTTTTATTGGCGTGAAAATTCTTTAAAACTTGATGTTTAAAACACCTGTCCTTAATAAAACATATTGTTTGTTTTAGCAAATGAGGATACACCGTCTCCTGGGGACATGATTAAAGTCCTAGTGTCCAAATTGGCAGTTTTTCATGGAATTAGTTTCTGTTTGTTGAAGAATCACCAGTTTAGACTCAAAACATACCAATATGCTATATGAAATTAACATAGCTGGAAATAAACATTATGTACAAGTAATGATTTTGACTACATAGATTTATGAAATTAACTCAAAACTTTGCATGAAAAAGATGTATGTATGAAACAAATTCATAGAGCTTGCAACAATGAACGTGTATTATGTGCATTGTGAGAGGTGAGAGGCTAACCAGTTAAAGTAGTTACAAATCAGCGACTCTACCACTTTGCACGGGTGTCCCTTCTTTGAAAACTTCTAGTCAGAAGTCACATGAGCTAGAGCTTTGATATTTGGTTAATGTATTCCTTTGGTGGCCTTGTATGAAGATTCTTAAAAGCCACCAGTGCTAAATGTCTATGGCACTCAGGTGAGTGATATAGAGCCATCATGGCCCTCTTGCTGATATTGAGGCATTCTGACTCACTGTAACTTGCCAACTGCAATTTTGACAATGCACACCATACGTTTATTGTTCTATGTTTAAATTTGTCAAAAGTTCTATCATTTATATAATGTTAAAGATAAATTAATATGCATATTAGATTTTGTCAAATAATGCTATTTTTATGTCAAATATTTTTTGTTATGTTATGATTAAATGCTTACTCTTTTTTTGATCTGTCATTAGAAAAAGCATGTTGTGTTTTTACAGTTTTTGTACTTTGCATGATAGATGGAAGATACCTTCATATCATAGTTTGTATAATTGCATATAAAGATACACATCATGTCATCTGCATGGTAAATCAAAGCGCCTTTACTTTTACTACTGTTTAATTAAAGTTTAGACTGTTACAGGAGACTATATTACATCAGTCAGGGTTTGACACTAACATATTTTTGCAGGTGGTCCACAGGACCTGGTGGCTGTAAAATGTACTGGTCCTTCTCTAAAAGTACTGGTCCTTCCAATCCTGAATCCAGTTTTTATCAAAATATACATTCTTAACATATCGCCACATTGTTAGCAGACTACATAGACACTAAATTTCCCACATGTTCAAAATGTGGAATCCGGCCTCAGTGCTTTTCAGAAAATGTCTTACCGCTTATTTAATGACTTAAAAAATGTAACAAACTTTTAAGATAATGTATAAATCATTATTTTGTTTATTCTTTTGATATTTTTCTTCCTTAAAAATGTTCAATTTGCATTTTAAACCTCTTTGCACCAAGTCTACAGAGGCCCGCAGAAAAAAACATGTTGTCTTTTAAGCATCTTGGGAACTTGAAATAGATGTTGTTTATTTTGTCGGGGTTGTCGACAAAGTCACTTTTCAGCTATTTCAATGTAAATTTCAGGCAGACTCTTAGATTTGACTGGTCCGACGGACCAGCTGGATTCCAGATTTTTACTGGTCCTTCTTAAAATCAACTAGTCTCGGACCAATGGACCAGAGTTAGTGTCAAACACTGCATTACATCAGTGTGTTATATATGCTGAATATAGCCTTATAGGGGGTCTGTATAATTGGACTGTGTTTATACTTTCATTTGGACTGTCATTTCTCATCTGATTTTCTTCTTGTGGGATGAGGGGTAGAATAGTTTGGAACCACTGAATAAGGCAAATTATTGCTTCTACTTGTATGAAGTGTATGCGCTTGTCGCTGCTATAACTAACACCTTGTATATCTATTAAAGTGATTATGTATATATAGAGAGTTTCCATAAGGTCTGGATGCCTTTTTGTTAAGACAGTTTGACATTGTTTTAGCTAACTCTTGATCTGTTGATGACTTGAATCAGGACAGGTGGTTTGTTACAAGGCTGTATTTTGTTGGAGCCTCATGCTAAATTCTTTCTTGGCTGATATCATAAATGATATTACATATAAGGGTTAATATACCTATTTATGAAACTAAGCAGCCAATAGGGTAAATTCTGGTAGGCCAGTTCCTATTGCAGATTTTGCACTATTTGAGTAAGCCTTTTTAAAATGGGGTTACCAAGCTAAGAGTTTATTGGGCATTTTGGTAAATTAAGGATTTCCCTCCTTTTCCCCCAAACACACACTTTAACCTTTGGTTAAAATTGATACTTATGGTGCATTAATTCTAAAATAAAAGACAATGGAATCTTTCCCAACATGTGAAAATGTTAGGGTTGAGTTTGTATGTCATTCAGATGGTTGATAGTTGATGTAGTTTTCCACTTAATGAGCAATCACAAAAGGCAACAGGTCGGCCATATTGATTTTTAAGATAAAGGAAGCCTGTGTCTACACATGTATGTGAGTGATTTATCAACTAAAGGAAATTTTTCAGGTTTTTTGTAAATTTGGTGAGACAGCCTGGCTGATGTTTTGACATTTTACAAGGAAATGATCAATATTTTATTCAAACAGTTATATTTGTTCACCCTTGGGTGTCACAATGTGTAGGTTGCATTGAAAAGGCATTGAGATTTCATTTCCTAACAGTAATCGACGGCTAAAATTTGAAACCGTTCATTCATGAAAATTCTTTTTGCTGTAAAAAATTAGTTGCATTTATTCTGTAATTGATACATAATTATTATGGAGAAAAGATCCTGGTAATAGTGGATAAGACTTAATTTATTATCCTGATTTTAAATTAGTTTTTCCTCAAACAAACATAGCTAGATCTAATTCAAGATATTCTTAGCAAGTCGTGTAGATCCTGATCATAAAGAGCATAATTTGAACACTAGGGGCTCTTAACCTGCTGTGCATGAATCAACCAAGCTTTAAAGCTTTGACAATTAATGTAGATCCAGATAAGCCAACTCTCTTCTCTATTTGAAGTTAAGTCTTTTCCAATTAATGTCTTGTTATGATTTTATTGATTTTGTTAGCAAATAATAAGTAATTGGTATGGGCAATCAAATAATGCAGGCTGAGTTTTATGATTGTGACATGTATATAAAGTGTGAACAGCAGTTGCAACTGTAGGCCAAGTTCAATAAGTTAGACAGGAACATAGCCAACTTGTTCTAGTCCAGAAACATGTGCAAATATACATGTATAAGCTATCTAATTGGCATATATTTACAAAGCTATGTTGGTCCATTTATAAAACTTAATAATTATTTTTTAAATGTTATGGAGTCACCCAAGTTAGATGGGCAGAGTTGTGGACTCTTCTACCTTTCAATTTGTAGATTTTAGTCCCTGTCAGGGTGAATCATTTATAAAGAGAAGGTTTCTTAGCTGACATATTATGAGCATGTGGTTCTATCTGAGGTTTACCTTTACATCAATAGCTGGGTGTCACTAAATGACTCACATTGTGATGCTGCAGAGATTTATGTAACAGTATAATGGAACAGTGTGTAGCAAAATCAAATGTACAAATAATTTCATATGATAAATATCTGCATTTTTAAATATCACATTTAGTGGATGATGACATAGCAGAAAATCCTTCTTAGAATTGGCATCAACTAAGGCACAAACACCCATTTCACGGGTTAGTATGGGTGTTCTCATGTATAAGCTTTTATCATTTGGGATACTCACCTCTTCTTTACTCAACATTTTTCTCCTATCAATGGGGACATTTTTTTACAATGAAAGCTTTCCCAGTGTGTGCCTAGTATTCTGCCCTAGGTGGCTATATATATTTTTTGTTAAAAAAATTCCTTTTTTAACTGGGCGATATAATCTACAATCACTTAAAGAACATGTTTCTTGTATATGATGTTCAGATTTGTCAATTCTATTAAATTATTCATAAATTTACCTGCTTGCCTATGAAAATTTTACTTGAGATGGTCACATTGGGCACAGTCATACAAACATGTCTGAGTTCAAAGGTAAGAAGAAGAAATTGTAATGGATATATTTAATAAATATTGAATGATAATTCCAACTGATTCATACTTCCAACACTCAATAAACAATCATAAGAAAGCTATGTATTTTAATAATTTAGAGTAAACTTCTGGTTTGTGGGTCTTGTGGTGACTGTAATTTATACCCTTTAGTGAATTGCTAATTGCCCATCTTTGTTTCTAATACTCACAATGTATCTTTATTAACCAAGCATAACAACCATCTTTTTCTCTTAAGCACATCCTTAAATATGGCGAAACAATAAAGGTTTTCAGAAGGGGGTAAATCTCACTTGACACAGCCATATTATGCAATATATCCCATAATTAATGTTTTTACAAACATTTTGTGAACACATAAGATGATCATATAGGGCACTTTTAACCATATGGAAGTATCAAGAGAACTACACATTTAGGCATGAAATCTGGAAAGGTATTAAATCAAGTTGTGGTGCACATTCTACACGGCTACAGATAATGTTTTGCTTAACTCTGCCTGATATGCGCATATTTATAAGTTTTATCCAAATAGTATAAATTAAAGATCACGATCTGCATTGGCACAATCAATAGATTGTGGACTCCAAGTATGGGAGGCCCTGAGTTTGATCCCAGGCCGCGGCATACCAAAGTAGTTAAAATTGTAGTGATATAGCTCCCTTTCTAATGCTTCAGAAATATAAGGATAGTTCCAAGACTGGTTGACTCAGTGTCAGGATAATGTGATTAGGTGTGGTATGAAGCCAGGTGATCTTGACATACTATACACACTGAAGGCAGCACTATATTTGCTTCAAGTGGACACCATCTGCAGATAACTGAAATACTGTTGGTAGGACGATAAACACAATAAACAGAAAACAAGACCTGTGTGTGCTGCCGGGTCTCTAGGAATAAGCCATCTGACCCTATCATGAAAAGTCTAGCCAATATGTGAGAATTTAATATGAGTTATTAACAAATGTAGCAGGCTTTGAGTCTCATTTGGTTATTAAAGCAAACAAACTTTTGGATCTTCATGCCCATGGAATTCAGTGCACCTTCAGTTTGAAAGGAAACAGGCTTTCAGTACAGAGTGTCAGCACCCTTGAGTTTTCTCATTCTATGCACCATTATTGAGGACTGTTTAATTTCTTTTTGATAATTTATGCACTTGAAAAGTATTTTCATTTTATTGAGTATTATGTGCATGTTGTCACATATATGAGCCTTATCCTGAGCATTAATTCATTTATTACAATGTATAACTTTTCATTTCAAACTTTCCATGTATTGGTGGGTGCTTTTCAAACTTTCCATGTATTGGTGGGTGCTTCAGAGACGTATAACAACATGTTATCTACGTCTCTGGTGCTATATATGGTCAGCTACAGGTGGGCAGTCTTCCACTGCAGTTAGCTTAAGATAAATGTACATGTACATTGGTGGAAAGCAATGAAAGATTGTCCTCTGTATTCTGAACTCAGCCGTAACAGGTTTTGCCTGCATATTAATGTTTTTGCCTAACAAAATGACTGACTTTTTACATGTAGGTCCCAGTTGTTTTATATTTAAAATAGTCCTGTCAGCTGTAACAGTGTTAAAGTTAACCCATTACACGCTGGAAACAGCATTCATATATTTACCTAAAACATACATGTACCATATTTCCCTCAACTAAAGGGTTAAAGAAAATTGATAAGAAGGCTTTTATCTCTGTAGTTAGTGCATGATTATTATTTCAGTAAAAAAATAGTGAATGTAATATGTTCAGCTTTCTAAAAGTAGTTATTCATTGAGTTCTTTTGTATTTTTCACAATTAAAATTGTATACTTGTTGAGTCATGTTAAGTTCTAGTTTTTTTTTACCCACCCCTGTTTGAATGCAACTTTAATGTGATGTTTTGAATTATATATATTTTTTTATTTTTTTTTCATTATTTTTATTTTTTTTAGAAAAGTCAAAATTTTCCTCTCAGTGAATTTATGGACAAACTGGCAGACAATATCTTCAAGACGTTAATATATCTAAACCAGAAATTCAATCCTAAGTCAAAATATCACTTATGGGCCTGGCCCACAACTATTGCTAATCCTGATTGAAACACAATATTTTTATGAGACTGTCATTGGAGGGAAGGAGGATTGACAAGAAGTCATGAGGAACTGAGGAAGACTAAAAATATAGTGTGACTTTGTATACTGATATTGATTTACCTAGGTGCTTCATTGTGTTTCTTATAGCAGACCCATGATATGTTCATAGCTTTGTGTCAGAGTTGCTCTGTGACGTGATCAGATACTAAAAGCCACCTTAAACCTGTTACCTATTGTCCTGTTGCTGATCACACACAGCAGTCTTTTGTGCTGTAATGATTCACTATCATACATGTGTAGTATAGCCTATTAAAGGTGGAATCTAACAGTTTGCCTATATAAAATACATAGAACAGTATCGAACCACTGCTTTAGGGAATATGGGCATCATTTTTGTCTAAACCCATACCTTAGTCTTAATAAATACTATTTTGAACACTAACTAAATTGTTTTATAAGTTGGAAAAAAATACACAAAGTGATTTTTCATGATTTGTTCTGTCAAAGTCTCTATAGTGGTCTCTGCTAAAAATAGATTTCGAAATCAGAGCGGATGAATCAGATGACTATAACGTGGTATCAAATGTAAGTGGTCACATGGTTTTCTAAGTTTAAAAATAGCTTATCTCAGCAGCCTGGCTCAGATAGAAAATACCTGTTTGCAATAGCAAGTACTTATTTATGCTGATTTGTACTGATTTATGCTTGACTGTTCACATAGATGGAGGACATCAGTGAACATCATTTTGCAGGAACTTTTCAGATAACAATGACTTATTTGGTTATTTGAGAAAATAAATATTAATCCAAACTGTCGGATACCACCTTTTAATTTTTGTAACAAGAGTTGCTGAAATTAAATGTACCAATTCATGTGTTTACTGTTTTTGTAAAATGTTGCCACGGTTTAATCTTGATACCTACACGCAAAGCAGACCTCGCTATAATTGAAGCTTTTTTCATGAAGCTTAGTATTAGAAATGCAATGAAACTAGTATTATTGTTTATGGCTTTGGCATATGCCAACCACTTCATACTGCTTTTATGCAGAAAACAAACTATCTCCTACTAATACAGATTGACCATGCATGCTGATGGAATCTGATGTGATTTTCGACAGGATTGTCACAATAGTAGTTTTGTAAATCACAAGGCAAATCGTAAAGATGTCTGGAGTTCTGGGTGCATCAGAGTCTGTATGCACATGGTGCTTGAGTCAAATGTTTTATTCTGCATGCTTTTTTGTCTTCTTCCAATATCCTCATTTGGGCCAATCACTGTTCTGTTGATGAATGCAAGGTATTTGAGAGAGTTTTATGATGTACTAAATACTTGTAGATAATATTTCTTTAGACTTAAACTAATATATAAACATAAATTATATTAGGGTGTCAACGGTTAACCTGATAACCAGATATTGCATGTGTATCCGGATAGCAATTTCAGAGTTGTCACTATAAATATTTTGAGCAGGCTCAATTAACTTTTGAGGAGGCTAGGCTATGTAAGCGCTGAAGGTGCGAAGCGATGCTAGGGGGGTCCGGGGGCAGGCTCTTTTTTTTTCAAATTTGAGGCGGCCCGATTTTCATTTAAGGTGGTCAAATCGACCGCCAGCCGCCTCCTAATGACAACCCTGCGATTTACTATCTGGTTAACCTTATAAAATGCCCATAACTAAAATACATTTTCAAATGACTGACTTGCAAAATTTGGATTCCAATTCTGGATTATCCATCTCTCAGTGGTTAATTATATCGCCACACACAACCACTTTCCCCCACCCCTTTTCCTCCTTGAGACAGTTACGTAATGCACGCAGCTGCAAATGCGGGAACAAGCTGACAATAAACAGGTGTTGGGTTATTGTTAGAGTAATTACCTAGTCAAATCAAGTCAGACAGTCACTATCTACCTCTGCCAAGCAATGTTGTGTACTAATCAGGCTAGCGATGTAGTGTGTTAATGATGCAACATATTCAGTCGAACATACTGTTTTAATACAGTTGATCAGAACACGTTATTTTAAATTGCAGTACGTAATCTTTATCTAAGCAAATATACAGTTAGCTCCCATCTTTTTTGTAGTTTCAATTAAACTCTGCAATAAAGACAATTTTCTGACCCCATGTTTTTATCGACGTTTTCTGCGGTTTTCTATTTTAATTGTTTCTTGTCATAATGTTGCCAAACACACATTAAAGTCATAAGATGACATTAATCAAACAGACTATAACTTCGATCATTGTTCTTTAGTAAATGTTCTAATTTAACAGTGCAAATTTTTTTAATTTTAACACTGATTTTTTATGCCCTTATTTATGTTTTTTTTTTTTTTTTTTTTGGCAAACTATCTTCCCAAACTCCACATATAAATCTAAAACATGTTGTGATCTATTCAATTTTATTTTATTATCCCATGTAAAAACAGGCAGTTAAAATATGTTAAACTGTCTACAGTGTGTCATTTTTGCAGCATAGTAGTTTTGATTTAGTAGAACAACATTCTGTGTCTTTTGATTTTTTTTATTTCACCTGACTGTTCTCTCAACATTTCCATCATGTATTCATCCACACAATTCAAATATATGTAAAACATATGTTCGTTGACATCAATACTATATATATATATATAATTTTTCTGCTGCTTTTTTGCTCCAGTTCTGTAGCCACACATATGGATTTAACCTTAACTTTTTTTTTTTTTTTTTCAGCAACACTGTCAGGAGCAGGTTTCCCTGGCTGAAGCACAAGTTAAAACTCTTCAAGGTATGGATTGTTTATCTTACTTTCTCATCTCAAACCTTTAACACCCACTTCGTCCATGCTAAACTTACCAGGTTCTTCATGAGCCCTTTTCAGGCTTCATTTTTAGCTCACCTGAGCTTATGCTTAGGGTGAACTATTGTGATCACCTAAAGACTGGCGTCAGGCGTTCTTCAAAATTTTCAAATGAACATCTAGAACCACAGGGCTAAATTCAGTCAAACTTCCTAAGAAGCTTAAGTAGACAAAGGGAACGAAAATATGCTCAAATAATATTGATCCATAAAGAATCATGGACGCCTGGGGAATGGCCATTTTCCATATATGGCTACAAAGGAAAGAAAGTACTTGTCAAAAACTGCAAGAGCTAGAGCTTTGCTATGTGGTATACATAATCTTTGGGTGGCCCTTTATGAAGATTGTTCAAATAATTCTGATTCGTCAAAACACATTGCCACCATGGGCATGGCCATTGTCTAAATGTGGCTACATAGGATAACTTAAAAAAAAGTGCTTGTCAGAAACTGCAAGAGGTTTGCTATGTGG
This sequence comes from Sinonovacula constricta, assembly GCA_007844125.1. Classification (NCBI taxonomy): domain Eukaryota; kingdom Metazoa; phylum Mollusca; class Bivalvia; order Cardiida; family Solecurtidae; genus Sinonovacula; species Sinonovacula constricta. The sequence continues at coordinate 60,877,017 of CM017559.1, read as the reverse complement.
TATACATGATCTTTGGGTGACCCTGTATGAAGATTGTTCCAATAATTCTGATCTGTCAAAAATTATGAAGACAAGCCAAGAACGTCGCCATTTTCCATATAAGGCTAGATAGTAAACTTCTTGTCAGAAACTACAAGCCTTATATTAAGTACACATCTTCCTTGGATGGCCCTGTACCGCTATTGTTAAAAGAATTCTGATCTATCAAAAAACATGTCCACCAGGGGCGTGGTTTTTTTCCCTATATTGCTAAATAGGAAACATCAAAAATCTTACTGCAAAAACCTACAAGAGCTGGAGCCTTGATATTTAGTATTTATGTTCCATGGGTGGTCCTGTATCAAGATTGTTAAAAAAAAATTGAACTGTCAAATAACTTGGCCACCTAGGGCGTGGTCATTTTCCCTTTATGGCCAATTACGAAAATTTAGGCAATTTAGGGCCATCATGGCTCTCTTGTTAAATGCCCTAGTACTTACCTTAGTTATTTTCAAACAACTTCATGCAATGGTTAATAGACAGTTCAGCTGAAGATTCCCAAGCCAGTAATACAGATCCTGATCGAGATGTTTGCAGCATGATCTGGCTTCTAAATCTACATTGTGTGCCTGTGCTAGTCCAATTCTTGCGTTGCAGGTTTAGAGCTGAGGCCTATTCACTGAAATCTATTTGTGAATAAGAATCTACAACTTCAGTCAAACATGTCTGTGTGGCTAGAGACTTACTAAAGTTGTCAATGTTTTTCAAATAATAAAAGGTTGTACTTTTATTCCAAAATCCAGAAATTAGGGCAAATTTTTGTCATTTTTTGCACTTTCTGAAATTTGGCTCAAAGAACAAACATTTTTGCTGATGCTTTTTCTTTTCAAGTTGCATATTCTTTCAGTTAAACCTTACAGGCTTTTTACAATAAATCTAAAGGTCAAATTGTCAGCATTTGCATGCAATATAATTCATATAGTTAACAGATACAAGAATGATTAATACAAAATATAATTTCAGGTGATATGGACCTTTTGAAGGCAAATCATCAGACTTGTGACCAAGCGTAAGTTTTCCTTGTCATTGTTTAAATTATTAATACTGTACCAATTTGTTTGAAGGGGGGGCCAGTGGCTAAGAGGGAGTGGTACGGCAGTTAATTTGACTGGTACTAGGTTCAACACAGGGGCTAGCTTGAGACCCAGTCAGAGAAATAAACCTTATCTGGGGCAGTCTTCCACCTGACCTGTAGTGAGCAAATAGGTCTGCCTAGACATATACCTTTGTCTGGAGTTTTCTTCAACAAAAAAACTAAATTTCTAAAATGACCATGATTGTGTTGTTATTCCAAAAGAAAACAATCTGAATATATTTATAAAAAATGACAGGATATTATCTGCTCTATTTAAATCTATAAATAATAAACAGAATTCACCATATTTGAGTCAAGAATTAAATTTAAACATTTTTTTAAGAGGTATAAGCATTGTCTATAACCACTGCCAGAATTTTACCAAAGTAATTTACACTTCTCTTAAAAATGTAAATTTGCTTGTCTACAATTGCGACCAGAATTTCTCGGATGTAATTTAAACCAATATGATACATGCTTTTTTTTGCAGTTGCTGTCAGAATTTTACCAATGCTGTGCGGGATCAGTTGTTCGAAGACATCAGTAAGGTTAATGGTGTGCAAGTTTTGGTGAATCTTTATAAAGCTGGTGGAAATGTGGGCAAGTTCCAGGACCAAGTGATGCAACTAGCCCAAAGGTAATTGTCTCTTGCCATCTTATTTGATAGCATGCCATATATTATATGAATGTTGAGTTTATGTCTGGGATCTTTTTTATATTTCACCTAAATTGCATGCATTGTTGTGCTTTTTCCAGTGTAGGTCCATTTTTATATACCCACTTCAAAGTTTTAAGGACATATACTGGAATCAGATTTCCATACATCAGTCCATTTGTCTGTTCATCCATCCATTGATTTTTGTTTTTGTTTCTCCTACAGTTGAGCATCAATTTTCATGAAACTTTACAAATAAACTTTTTTTTATTATGGAAATGTATGCACCTGCTATTTTTGTTACATTCAAAATGAAAATTACAGGAGTTATTTCCCCTTTCAATGCTATTTCAGATGATGGTTTAAGGGGAAGATTTATGAACTGGATCCATGTGTGGCTATTTGTTAGCCATCAGAATATAGTTCTAGTTTAAATTGTTTTTTATACACTGCCTGTTGTTAAATTATTATCTGCTTAATTGACCCGAGCGTAGAACTATGTTCTGGTATGTAAAAAAACTTAACTGTTTTATTTATTAATTTCATACTAACATTTGACAGTGATGCTGCTCAGCAGCAACAGCCACAGCAACAACAGCCACAGCAACAACAGACACAGCAACAACAGCCACAGCAACAACAGCCACAGCCTGAACAACAACAACAGCAGCAACAACCTGATCAACAACAACAGCAGCCACCACAACAAGCAGAGCTGGGTGCTCAAATGGCACCTGATGCCGTTGCAGGTATGTCTGTTTATTTGGTCAAACTACTATCTCCAGGTGTTATTAGGAGTAATGAATGAAGGCCTGAGAATGTAATAATTTAAGGTACCTTTCGTCTAGCGACTAGATCACAGATTTGTAACTACTCAGCTGGTCTGGTTCAAACTCATTTACTAGATTGTCCTACATGTTAACCTGTGGTGTGCAGATGGTTCTTTCCATATGTTTGTCTGAGGTATCCCTCCTCCAATACTAGCTGTACATATAGCACCAAAATTGTGTTAGTGTGATGTAGCAAAAGAAAAAAATATCCATATCAGACTTGTAATTTTAGTTTGACTCAAGGATCTGTTTGCAAAAGGAATCTGATATTAACCATACAGTTTCTTAGGACAAGATCATCATTTTATAACATTTAGCTGAGCTTAAACAAGAGATTGTACAATAATTTACCTGTTGAAAGTTCATTTCTTGCAATGCTTAAATTGATTAAAAGATCCAGTTTGGCCAGTTCTATCTAAGGTTTTTTTGATCAGGATGTGCACTATTTTCTCTATTTGCCACATTAAATTTCTTGTTGTTTTAGCTAATTACATAACTGTTATTGTTGGTAAACATCTAAAGTGGTGTATTTGGCTACAACCCTGGACAGGGCTAAACATAGATATATGGGATACCCACAGACATATGTAAGAGCAGGCGAAGACAGCACACTTTGAATAATAAAAAATACATCAGGTAATAATTATGTAAAATATGGATATATTAGTATTTTGTTTTCAGTCACCTTTAAAATACTAGGATATACAAACTCAAGTATTCCACATACTAAATGATGTATATGGCATTCACTAACTTTTCATCCAGATCCCATTGCTGTTGTTTCTTTGTTAATTTGATTAAATGAAAATGTTATCCCTTTTTAACACTTGCCATAGAATTATATTAAAAGTTGATACATTGCCTTATAGCATCTAAAATGTATTCCTTTGTTAGTTTTGTAAAACTTCGCCTACTTTTATTTTATGACTCACTTAAATTAGTTGTATAATTATATGTTTCCAGTTATTATTACAATCTATCATGTTTTTTCTGAAAGCATCAATATCACATCAATGTCACCAGAACAGTGTTGGTACACATTTCATATAATTGCTCAATGCAGCTTTATCAAAAGCCAAGCAGTCAAGAGCAGCTTTACTTAAAGATGATTTCTGGAAGCCTCAGGTGCCTGGTGAGTTCAATCAAACTTGACCTCTTGCTAGAATCCTTATTCACAATTAACAGCATCTATATCATCATACTCAGCCACATTGAGGGCATCATCATCTATATCATCTCCATTATCAACTGCGCCTGGAACCGCTTTATGTTGCAGTCCATGTATAAGAAGGCCCTCGGTTTAGTGCCAGCTGCATCATATCCTAGTTGTTACTATTTGAAGTTGTATAGTTTTATTGCTCAAGCAAATACTGCGGCTCCATTACAGGTCAGCCTGGTAACTTGTAATGCACAACAGATTAAATGATCCAGCTTGGCCAGCTCCATCTAAGGTCTTTCTGATCAAGGTGTGCACTACTTATCTATTCGCCATGGTTGGTGTCTTGTTGTTTTAGCTAATGACAAAACTGTTGTTGTCTTGAAACAACTGAAGTAGTATATTTGGCGACAACTCTGTACAGAGCTAATCATAGATATATGGTATATACACAGACATATGACATTATCTCCTTTATCAACCACACCTGGAATGGCATTATGTAGCAGTCAATATATAGTAAGGCCCTTGGTTTAGTGCAGGCTGCATCATATCCTAGTTTTAACTATTTGTAGTTGTATAGTTTTATTGTTTAAGCAAACAATATGGCTCCATTACAGGTCAGCCTGGTAACTTGTTGTGCTAGGTCACCACTTAAGATGCTTCAAGTTGTCAGAAACAGGATAACAGAAAGTCTATTAGTGGGATGACAAATTCATCAAACAATCACCAGTACTATCCTTACCATAATATTTTTGCATGTCATTTTCATTACTTTGGCATGCTTGATTTCTAGCTTTTATAAGAATTTATCTTAACAACCACTTATTATTGATGTTCATATCTTGTAAATGCTAATAGCCATTCCTGTGCTAAGCATCCCGCATAAATCTAAAAGACAATAGGCTTCAAGTGACTTAGTTAAAGTTATTTAAAATAAGCCTTTAAGCAAAACTTGCATGAATTCCATTGAATAATTGAATAAAATGTTACTTAGACTACTAGATTGAATGTGATTCTTAAAACATTGTGTCTGTAGGTAGAAACTATCAAAGGTGTTGTGATGATTTTAAAAAATAATATTTTGCTGTTGTTAAAAACATAACTGAAGTGCAAATTTGTTAACATGCTTCATGTGTACATATCACTTTAACTCTTAGCCTGCTATTCGCGTATTAATAAGGCTAAGACAAATAGTGAGAATGTTCTGGTTCTATGTGTCAGGTACGTAAACAAAACTGACCAAGTAACAGTTATAAAGGTGACAGTTGAAAGTTTGGGCCAATGTTTATACCCCCGGCATCTTGTAATTGAACAGTATGTCCATCAGTCTGTCCATCCAGTTAACCTTTTTCAGCAAGTTTGATATGAGAGCAGTGGCATGAAAGTTTACACACTTAACAGTGCACAGGTCATGACCCTGACAAGTTTCATAACTCTGACTACCCTTATTTCTTGGTTTATCTCCCTTTTTTGTACTTAGAGATTATTGTTAACCTGTTTCTGCAAGTTGGATATTTCTCAGTTTCTACAAAGAACAGTGGCATGGAAGTTCGCACACTTACAAAACAGTGCACAGATCATGACCATGACAAGTAACACTGGCTACCCTTATTTTATGGTTTATCATGACAAACTATGCTACCGGAGGCATATTTGTTTTCTGAACACAGCATCTTGTTTCTCTTTTGCTACCAATTTAATTATTGCTACCTGAAATGATCCTGTAAAATGCTGTTTATTTGTGCAAACTAAATTTGATGTGAAAACTAAAGCATTATACCCTTTTTGTTATACAAACATGTATTTCCTATTTCCAAACCATGCTGTTTGTCATTACAAACAAGTATTTCCTATCTGAACCATGCTGTTTGTCATTACAAACATGTATTTCCTATCTGATCCTAACCACACTGTTTGTCATTACATAAATGTATTTGATATCCTAACCACGCTGCACAGTTAGCCATTTTTAAATAACCAGAACAAGTGCTTATTTTGATTTTTATAGTTTTGGAAATAATGGCAATTAAAAAGCAATATTTTTCATGATTTGTACTTCCTAACAATTGTGGTCCTGTTATTAACGTCCTCTACTTAAGATATACTTGTTTTGTAATCTTGTGATAACAACTACTAATCTGTTGTTAATCTTCTGGTTTTATGACCATACAAGTAGCATAAGTACTGAAACCTGTTCAGCAGAGGATTATTGTAATAACAATTGTTTATCACCTTGAGCTGATGGTGTAGTCAGTTTTCCCTTGATAGAGCCTAAGATTTTTAAATTGAGCTTACCAAGTTAAATCTTAAGCCTGATAATCATTTTTTTTTATAAAGCTTAGGCAGATCCTGGTCAGCCTCCTGTCACTGAGAGCCGTCTGGTCAGGATATGCACTTTTTGTTTACACTATTGATATTAACCTTCAGATGTAACATATATAATATACTAGCATGAAAAAACAAGAATTTTGTATAAGGCTTTAGCAAACAACAGCATAATAAGAATCATACTTAGAAGATGTATGTGTGTTTTAGTGGAAATATACAGTTAGTAACCAGTGTTATTGGTTGGTTGTATTGTTAAATGTCTATGCCATCTGTGACCACTATCAAGAGTAAGCACATTCTGGAGCTGCTGAATTGGTTTCTATCAATACATGTATTACCACACGTATGTAACATAATGCATGTGGTCTTTTCATATTCATGATATGTTGCCATCTTTGCTCACATTTTTTAGCTTGTGTATATATGTTGAGAATGATGAATTTGTGTGTATCCACATAAAATCCTATAGAATTGTCCATATTTTATTGTGACACAGCCATGATGCCTAATTATGGCTTATATTGTTTGAACTACAATATAAAAACAAGTGGTTAGGATCATAGAATAGTAATTCTTAGCCCTTGCATGGGTGTGTGCATGGGTGTGTGCCCTAGAACTCTGAAGTGGAAAAGAATTCTAGCTGACATGATTGTGATATGACAGTGGTTTGACCTAGAGATTTTTTTGAGGTCATCAGTCACTGGTTTGACCTAGAGATTTGTCTGAGGTCTCCAGTCACTGGTTTGACCTAGAGATTTGTCTGAGGTCTCCAGCTACTGGTTTGACCTAGAGATTTTTTTGAGGTCATCAGTCACTGGTTTGACCTAGAGATTTGTCTAAGGTCTCCAGCCACTGGTTTGACCTAGAGATTTGTCTGAGGTCTCCAGCCACTGGTTTGACCTAGAGATTTGTCTGAGGTCTCCAGCCACTGGTTTGACCTAGAGATTTGTCTGAGGTCATCAACCAGTGGTTTAAGCTAGAGATTTTTTTGACCTAGAGATTTGTCTGAGGTCTCCAGCCACTGGTTTGACCTAGAGATTTGTCTGAGGTCTCCAGCCACTGGTCATCAATAAAAGCAGGATGTCTCTTGGTCTGATTAGAAGGAAAACTTAATGTGAGGTCTTAGAGGAGCTGACCTCAGGTTTGATGGGGTTCATTTCTCAGACTTGGAATATTTGTTCTCTATCTGAAGCTGCTCCATATCAAAAGGGCTGGTAACCCTTAAACTTAAATTTGGCAGAGTTTTGCCCCGTGTTTACTTAGTATATTCTATGTTCATCAACCTTTTTGTTCAGGTCCATTTATTGGAATCCATCACAAGATAGTCACCTCAAAGGCTGTATGCATATATGTGCTCACTATAAAAAGAGAAAGCCATTTTCAAAAGTGCAGATAACCCTTAAATTCATTTCGGCAGAGTTAGACCATTTTTCTGTTCCAGTAGTGAGAAAAAGGAGCATGCTGTCTAAGTACATTTCTTGAATCTGTCGTCCATCTCTGACAATCACAGTCACTCCTAGCTTCAACTCTCCTTAATTGTACTGCTTCAATTTTATTTCCTATAGACTGTTTCCTCGTAATTTGATATTCATGTCATACCATAAGAGTAAGTTGTTAAAATCCTTGAATAGAAAGTCTTGTAAAACATTGGCAGACTTTTTTAGAGGTTGTGTTACCATGCTGTTTTTAATACATTGAAGCATTGTCTTTATTGAGCTGCAAAAAACATAAAGCAAGCTTGTTATGTTTGCAATAAGTAAAGCTTTTATAAGTAAAGTTTTTTATGTAACCAATGGGTAAAGCAATGGACTGGCCTGGTTCAGTCCCTGGGCACCTCATAAGTGCCCCTGTGCTATAATGATAGAAATGTAGCTGCACAGTATTGGCAAAAATGCTGGCAAATCCCATCCCATCCCTCTTGAAAAAAATTATGTGGTCAATATTTAAGAAGACTTTTCTCTGCATTGTTTGGATATTGTCTCATTTATGCATGTATGTACACAATGTGTTATCACAGCTATGTGTTGTCTTTAGAAATAAGATTATTTTACCTCAGAAAACAGCAGGCAGAGTAATGTGTGAGAATGTTAATAAAACCTGATTACATCTTACTATGTGACTAACTAAAATGAGAACTTTAGTTGAGCATGTTTTGTTTTTAGTTGATTTGCTATTAATAAGTATTTTTCAATAATTATCCTTCTGGACTTGTATTTGAAGTTATATACTTAATATTTATGTTACAATAGATTGGCTAGGTAACAACATTTTGCTGAAACAGTTGTCATAATATAATAGGTGCATGTATATTTTGTTTCAGAAGCCATCTTGCATTCTCTACTTTCATTATGACAGAAATGTTTTAGTTATTTCCCTTGTGTGTAGGTATTTTTATATACTTTATATAAAAATATTCTCATTTAAATGGTTATTTTCACCCATATACAATTTCAACATTACTAAGAACTATTTTATTTAATAGAATTTGATTAAAATATATTTTCAAAATATATATTCAAGTTGCACTCTGAATCATTCTCAATTGTAGAACAATTTAAAACTCATAATTATACTGCAATTAGTATACCTACACTAAAGAGAGATAATAAAGTGTCATTTGACAAAAAAAAAGCATTTTGTTAATTATAAGTTCAAAATGCATCATAATCCTCCATCCCATTATTCACACTCTACATTGCTGCAGAAAAAATAGAAGTAAAGCGGGATGTGCATGAAGATCAGGGACAGACTGACCAATCTAACGTTACAGCCACCACCACATCAACCACTACTACAACTACTACAACCACTTCTTATCAGGGCAATGGTATCATTATTTTCCTATGCAATCAACAGTTGGGTTTCTTACATGTACTTTATTGTATTTGTGACTTTAGAAATCAAAGAGAGATAATACATCATTATAGTATGTATAAAGTTACCTCCCTTGACAACAGATATTTATATAAAGATAGAAAGTGTTATATATTTAGAAGTAGGAACATTGTTGAAATTAAACATGTTTGTCTGTGGAAATACTTCAGTGATTGGTTTTAAGTAAATTTTGCAGGTCAGTGATCTACATGTTTATGAGGTATATATGAAGATGAGAGCAATTTCTGTTGTCAGTAGAGGTGAACACATCTGTATGATTATCTTTCTTTATTATCTAAATGCGGGACTTTGTATAAAATGGTTGACATGCATTACACTAGGATTACACTTCTGTTGCTAAATAGACTTCAATGCTTAAAGTCATTTTTGATCATCATTTAGTTTTTTACATTTCTTCATACCATGTATCATGTACAATACATTGCTATTATAATATATAATAAGTGGGCATAAAAGGCTATCAAGTATGCTGTATTGAATGTGTGTAGGTACCATTCATAATGAAGCTTTTAACTGCATAGTGGTTTTTGTTGAGAAAAAGAAAAAATCTTGTAACCTGTTACAATTAAAGCCAAAACAGAAAGAATAAGCCAGCAACAAGTTTTACAACACAAAATATTTTATTAAACTAACAAGTTACAAATAATTACATATATATTTAACTAAAAGAACAATAAATCACTTATCTAACATAAAGTCAAAGCTTATCCAAGTGCTGATAAAATTGTCTGCTTATTTCAAGAAAGTCCACATTCCTTTATAAATTATAAATATGTTCAAAGGTGGCGATATTCTTGCAATTAATCCACAAATACACTAGTTGTTATCCCAGTGAATATTCAAAGAATTTCACTTTCTGCTGTGTTATTTTAAAACCCTGTATTCACACCTGGTCTTTTAAGTCTTGTAGGTTTAAACAGGTCTCACGTAAAATAAGAATTTTAAAATAAGAACCCCATTGATAATCACTAAGAGTGTTTGCGATTGTTCCAGTTGCATTATCCATTAAAAAAAATCCAGAATTTACTACAAGCTTCTACAAATCAATATTACTTGATGGAAAACATTGCATTAGTTAAACATATCACAATCGTGTAAGCTGTGTACTAAAATTTGACCATCACAAGGTCAGATATATTGCCATGAGAGACTCTTATGTTACACACCACATCACCCAAAGTTCTTCATCTGCTTTTTGAAACAAGTCACAAAAAATACCCACCCTTTGTCCCATGGTAATCAAGAAATCTTTGTTTAGATGAGCATACATGTACCAGAACATTCCTCTTTACCTGCGAAGCACACATTAATTAGACCTAGGAATCCTATTCAGCCATCTTCCACTAATTGATCAGGATCTGCATGATTTACAGTCAAGGCTATAGAGATTCAACTAAATATCTAAATGTTCATTATTGTTTGCAATTAATTAGGTATTTATAAGGAATATGACAATTATATTGGGTTCCTCATTATCACTGCAGCAAATTGAAATCCATCCTTACATTGTTATGTCTAGTCCTAAAGCTACATGTTGTGAATGTGCTATGCTTTGCTTGTATTCCTCTACTGCTTCTGTGACATCTCTGCTAGCTAAGCAATTGCTTTTCTATATGCTTTATTTAAGCGCTAATAAAAGTTATAACCTTAATGCAAGTTAGCACTGAGATCATTCTTGGATTACAATCAGAATAGCAAAAGTTGAAGTAATTTCACTAGTGGGTAAAGTGTCTAATAACTTATCTGACTCCCTGGTCCCACATAGCAAGGGTTCTAACTTCTAGTCCTGGTGTGTGTGGGGGAGGGGGGGAATTTTCTTGTGGGAAGGTATTTCAGCTGACTTGCTTGCACTATGTCAGTGCTTCTACATTTGTCTTCTTCCATCAATCTTGACCATAAATGTGACAATATAATGTATATGAAAAATGTCTTTGTTTTACGTATCATTGCATATTTTTTTATTACCTGTTTCTACTTATCAGCATGCAACAAGTCAGTTGATAAATTGGTCAATGACATAGAATAACCTTTATCAGTTTTGTCAGATTTTGTAAAAAGAAAAATGGTTTTGTCTGGAAATGATGTTGCATCACCATCTTATAACCCGACTACAGTTGATTCCAGTTAATCGAATAACGATTATATGATATTCCTTTTTATTGAATAAAAAATTCAAATACCAAACCTTTTTTTTTTCTTAACCTTGTAAAAAACTAATCTTTATATGCATAATGTGTCAGTGCAATTTTGGTTATAAGCATAATCCGATGCTTCTCACCTACCTGCTGGAAATCGCTTATTAGTTAATCTCTGGGGCAATTTTCTAGGGGATTAGCAAATACAGTCACTTATCTGTATCTACTGCATGATCAGCAGTGTGTCCTGCTTACACTGTTATGGTCTACTGCCAATGGCATGCTTTCTATCCCGCTTACACTGTTATGGTCTACTGCCAATGGCATGCTTTCTATCACATCTTCCAGATGAATTGACAGGTTTTCAAGAAGGTTAAAAAGTGTCAACAGTGAATGAAGTCATTGATAACTCTTGTAGTTTTAATAGTGTGTTAGTAATGCGTAATATTTTAACATAAATGCACCTGTAAATGAAATCAAAAAGACAGAAAAAGTAAATGAAGACTTTTACTTCTGATTCATTAAAAAATGACAACTAAAATGAGTACTTTTGCAGTACAAAAAGATGGCTTTTATTGATGTTGTAGAACAATATGGCTGCCCTTTAGAATCAGCTTTTAACTGGGTTTGGAGGTAAATTATTACGAGCTCAGTAATTATCTTTTAACAAAAATTATAAAAAGATATATGACTGATTTCTAAGCAAACACAGTGGCTGAGAGTTAATATTAATAAATAAAATTTATATAAAATGAAAACAAAATACGCTCAATGAAATGGTACTCTTATATTGAGGTTTGTTTTAAGGCATATTCCGGATAATTGTATAATTGATATGAAGTTATGTATGCAAATAAGCGGAATCAACTGTAATAAGTTAATGTTTCTTATTTAAACTCAGAATAACCTTAAATTTTGAAATAGTTTCTATGATTAAAAAATTATTTTCATGTTTCATGTATAAAACCTTTTAATCTTAAAAGTCTCATTTTTTTTTTTTTTTAACAAAACAAATTTAACGAAATTCCTTAGTTAATTAAGAATAACTAAGAGAAGTTATAGATGATATGAACCCAGGGATTTAAACATCAGTAAAAGTTGGATCCAGGTTTTATTCAAATATATCAAATCCAAATACAACAACAAATCCTGGCATATGATTGAAATTTGAAATTATTATATGCTTTTTTGTGTTCATTTATGACCAGTATGTTCATATTTTTTCCACTTAAATGCCTCTGATTTTGGTTTTGCATATCTAAGAATGATATATACTTTAAACTCTTTGCATTTAGCAGTTCTCTTTAGCGGGGTACGGACAAAAGCTCCCTCAATAAATTTTAAAGGTAGGACAAAGGCCCCCTTCAGCATGAAAATTAGGAGAAGACATTGGCAGAGTTTCTCAATTCAATGGGATAATGCATAAAACTAGTAAAGTGATGTGATACACTCTAGTAAGATCATGTTGAAAATGTGCTTATAACTGTGCAAAAAATTAGTTGTAATAAACTCAACATCTAACTATACATCATATAGTTGAAATACCTGACTTTGATAGATTTAGGAGCAGAAAGAAGCTTTTTACATTAAGTTATTAGGTAATTTTATAGATAAGGGGTCCTACTTTTAAATAAAACTTTGAGAGGGGGACTTTTGTCCTACCTTTAGAAATTATTGAGGAGTCTTTTGTCCTAAATGAAAAAAATGATGGGTGGGGGTGTGCTTTTGTCCACCAAGTATTTTTAACAAGTGGGCTTTTGTCTGGGGGTTCTTTTGTCCTACATTCGTCTTTAGCAAATGGTCTTAAGGTTTAAAATCTCATGTCCATGAGAGTTAAAGTTTGAGACCCATATTTACCAACCATTCTTAAGTAAGAATGGCTCAAGTCATGGATTTAGACATGGTCTTCAAAGTATTTTAACATGACATGTCTGATATTTAGCATTGTGCTTTAGTTAAGCTACTTTTAGCTAAAAAAATCACAGTTCAGCAACAAATAATTACTTAAGTACTGTTACTTGGGCTAAAGAAATGTTGGTAAATAAGGGCATTTAGTTGTTGCAGCACTTTATCCATAATTCTAAAATGACAACTTATACTTTAGGTTCTTATTTTACTATGTCATATTAAAACAATGCAGGGTTTGGGAAGAGAATTATGGGATACTTTGATGTACATAATCAGATATTCTTCTTATATTTGAATCTCTTAATGTGGCTTAGTGCCAGGAGCCAGAAAACTTCATTATCAGATAGGTTATAAACATTTGAATGCTTAAAGTTATACAATTTATTTACATAAAACTAAATTTACTATTTGCACTTCTTGAATTAATTAAAGCCCTAAAAACCATTTCATGATTGTCTTCATTACATTAGGAAAGTATAAATAATTAAACATTTACTTGTACCAAACTATGCGTGTAGCAAAAATTGGTTCAAAGAAAGCAGAAACAAATATTAAATTAATAATAGACAATGTCAGCCCATTAGATTGAATAAATTTGTTATGGTATTGATGGTTTTAAAACCTTGGAGACAAAAATACACTGTATTGTTTTTTTAAAGGTTGAAAATTTTAAAATTTCAGTTAGGTGTAAAACACATTCCCAAAATGTACATACTTGAAAAATCTCCTAAACACATATACAAATACATTAATTTCAATATGTACCATTTCAGTGGAATCAGAAAAGGACAAGATTGCAGATGAAGCTGTTAAGTCAGGCACACTAGAGGGAGAGCAGGCAGCACCTGTCAATGCTGATGGGGAAGTCAATGAGAACAAAAATGCAGATGATGAAGAACAATATGATGATGATGATGATGAAGATCAAATAAACGATGAAAAAAATGACATTGACACAGATTTGGACAGAAAGGAACAGGTAAATATTATTTTTGTGATTGTATAGGTGTCAACTGTAACTATTTTAAGATCAGACCTTTTGTGATTGATATATGGTTAGGCTCTTCCTTAAAGGTTATTGTTTGTATTTTGTTGACCTTAGTGTTTATAGTGTATATATTGATAATTATCTGTGGCTGCTAAGTAAGTGACTAGTAAGTTGTTTTTTTTGTCTGCTTTATAGTTACTCTTTGCCTATTGTTTGTGTTCCGATTTCTGTCCTTAATAAATAACATGCTTTTTTCTGCCCTTAATGATAACTGGGTGATCATTTTTTTTTTCTGCCCTAAATGATAACTGGGTGATCATTTGTGTCCATAATATTTAATGTGTGCTTATATTCTGTGCTTATATCTGTCCAAATGATTATTGTCTGCTCATGTTTGTCCTTTATATATCTTTTCTCTTGCCTCAGTGCTGTTTGTTAGAAATCGCTTGTAATCCGTAATGCTTATTGTAAAGAAATGTTCCATCCTTTCTTATTATATGTTTGTTTTTGTCATTAATGATTGTTGTATGTTTATTTCTGTCCACAAGGGTGTTTTTTTTTGGGAGTGCGGGGTGGGGGGGTGGGAGGAGGGATCCTAAGTTAGTATTGAATTTGTACAAATTAATGCTTGTTTGTGAACGCCTGTCCTTATTGTATATTTTCCATCCTTAGCATATATCTGTCCTTATTGATTATTTAATCTGTACAATAAAATCTCTCTATTATGACCACCCTCCATTCTGATTAAAAGTGGTCTTAATAGTGAGTTGGTCTAAATAGTGAGGTTGGATGAGTGTGTGAAACTGACATTGTTTATTTATCAAATGTCTGCCTAATGCGTCTCTAACAAAAAAAAAAAAACCCTTTTTTTTTCAATTTTTTTTTAACAAAATTATGCTATGCAATTTATGTTATTTCTTATATAAATATTTATCAAAGAAAATTATTTATGAAAATCATTAATGTTATGAATAAACTGTGTACAAGTCATAGATACATTGAAATATATCTCATTTTGGCAAAGATTAAAATGTATGATCACACTTTAGATTTGTAAATTGCATGTAAAAATGGCCAATCTTGATGGGTTTTTTTACACATTTTTCGATTAATCAAAATCGTAAAGCACTTGAATGTTTCTCTATACCGGTCAGTAAGTGCCTAATTGACCATGATTATGACTTTGTGTGATCTAATGTCCTGGCTTGAACACACACTAGCGGGCATTATTTTGCCGATTGGCGGGTGCAAATCAGAACATGGGAGACTTGTTGTTCTTGTCATGGTGGTCGCAATTGAGGTCAGTGTAATATAAGAAATACACCGTTCTAGAAGAACTAGTCATTATGCTGGATCAGTGGTGAACTCGTTATTTTGGTTAGGTTTCTCATTAAATAAAGAAGGCTTATGAAAATGGCCTTAATAGAGATGTGGTCACTTTAGTGGCAAGGTCGTTAGGTGGCATTTAACTGTATGTAACTTGCTTCCTATTAATATTTTTGACCACAGTTGAAAAAAAGGAAACATGTGATAGTATAGGTTGCTAAACTATGTCCGATCTCCATTCAAAGGTAAACCTAATGTGTGGGCTAAGTGGATTTTTTTGTTAAAATTTTCATAATATCTACTATTTCCAATACATATACATTTTGTGCATTGTACATTGTACAAAATCAACTTAACTTGCACATAAAATTGGCTTTTATATGGTTGAGTGATCATACCCTGTAAATGTCTAGATTTGGAATATTTGCTAAGATAAGCTGCCTTTATATTTGGAAAATTACCTGCCAAGTTTATAAGAAAAGTATAGGACATAATTTTATGTATAAGGAAATTAAAATGAGTGTTAAGGAAATGTCCTATAATAACTTCTTGTCTCATTATGGATATGACACACAGCCTTAGAAAAAATGGGGTTCTTACTGTAGGTCTAATTTGACACTTCTATTGGTTAAAAGACAATTTTATTGTAGAACCAACAATATGCTACAAGCAATTGGACTTACTATCCAAGCAATATGTGACACAGCTTTTTTAAATTACTGTAATTACTCCTTGCACAATATGCAGCTGTCACATCCCCGCTTCATGCTTCTATAAGACAAACCTTTTCTTGTCATTTTGCTTCTGCTGATCTTTTAAAGGTGGTATCTTACAGTTTGCCTATATTAAATACATGCAAGAATATCTAACCACAGCTTTGGGGAAAATGGTAGTACTTTCTGGATAAACCCATACATCAGTTGATTCAAAGAAATTTTGAACACTAACTTTATTGTGAGACTGGACTAATCCTGAATAAATACTCTAAATGTTCAGTCTTTTCAACTTTATAAAAAGTGCAATAGTGTTTTCTGCTTAAGAAAGATATCGATGTCAGAGCTGATTACCCGGATTACTTTATAAAAGAAATTGGTCACATGGTTTTCTTAGTTTAAAAATAGCAATCTCTGCTGTGTGGCTCAGAAAGGACCTGTTTGCAATGACGAGTGGGGATTTATCCTTGACTGTTCACACTGATCTTTGGCATCAATGGACATCATTTTGCAATACTTTTTCTGGTACCAATGATTTATTCATTTATTTAAGGAAAAATATTTGGACTAAACTGTCGGAACAGTGTGGAAGTGAAATAAGATAAAGACATTCAGAGACATCCAAAAAATAAAATTAAAAACAGTGTTTATGTTTTATGCTTATACTTCCTTGCTATGATTTTATTGTTTCCTTCTCTAGGATATGGATGTAAAATTTGATGCAAATGAAGATCTCATGGAGGAGGAGGATGATGATGATGACTACAATTATGATGTATGTCATCGTGTGTTTGACATTCATAGCTTGAAGCATCCCAGTCATATATCCCATACATGCATAGTTTCTTCTATTCAACCTAGACTCTCTGTAGAGAACTATTCTTTAATGCAGAACAAATATTTTCGTTATTTTATCTTTCTATGATGAAGACTGGCCGCAATAGCTTAATTGGTAGAGCGTCAGCTTGCAGATCAGGAGGTCGTGGGTTAAAACCCCGGCAGGGTCAAACCAAAGACTTTAAAGTTGGTAGTAGTGGCTTCCCTCCTAATGCTTGGGGATAAGGGGACAGCATTGTGCCTGACAAAAATGCCAGCAAAGCCCATTCTATGACGACTGTTTGAAACAGTTGAAATATTCTATAAAGTAATAAAAAATATGTTCAGCATTAATGGAAAATTCTCAGAATGCACTGTCCAGTAGAAGAGTTCAACCCTACAGTGTCGTATAGACTCTCCTGATGTTGTGTATAAAAATAGTTTTAAAGAATAATTATTTTATCTGAAAGCATGCTAATGGTGGATATGTTTGCCATAAATTGTAGTGTAGAGCCTGGTGCGACTGTAGGACAAAAGCCCCACGGGACAAAAGCCCCCTTGTTAAAAAATGACTTGGTGGACAAAAGCCACCCCCCCCTCCCCCACCCCCCTCATTTTTTCCAGTAGGAAAAAAGCCCTCTCAATAATAATTTCTCAAGGTAGGACAAACCTCCCATCCCTTCAAGGATTTTTAAAAGTAGGACAAAATCTTATTTATAAAATTACCTAAAACCGTTGTTGATCATCCCCCATTACTTAAAGTAATCTACCAAATGCAAGTCTTTTAGCTATAAGATTTATAGTTAGATGTTGTATTTATTACAACTAATTTTTTGAACAGTTATAAACACATTTTTAATCTTTGAGAGGGGACTTTTGTCCTACCTTTAAAATAAGGGGGATTTTTTCCTATCTGTAAAAATGATGGCGGGGGGAACCCTTTTGTCCACCAAATCTTTTTTTAACGAGAGGGTTTTTGTCCGGCTGGGCTTTTGTCCATTTCCCGTCTGGTCCAGGTCCCATAGTGACTTTTATGATTTCTTTGCCACTAAGGTCCATGTTCAGCAACCATTTTTAAGCCCAAGTCATGACTTGAACCCAAGTCACCATTGTCATGTCAGCACGTCAAATACATTCCGAGTTGTCTTGATGTTTAATCTATTTTTAAATACTTAAATTCATTTCTTGGGAATGATTGGAGAATACATACCTCATCTTTTTAAAAAAGTAGGTTTTTCTTATCAATTAATTAATACTTTGCTTAACATTTTTATATCCTTAACCTAACTAGTGCACATATGACATGTTTGTATCAGACTTGTGTCCATTTTAAAAAGAGTTGAATTTTTGTTGTATTCATCTCTTACTCTTATTTTGCTTTTTTGCTTATCTTTTTAGCAGGAATGTTAGCGAATGTATTATTTGCATTTGAATGTTTAGTAAACAAAATAAGCTTATTTTTCAAAGAAAACTTTAACTTATTGAAATCATATAAATATGATTTATATGGGGGTGGAATCGTATCTTGGGGACATGCTGTAGTTTCCTTGAAAAAGATGTCCTCTCCTGCTAACATCCCTAGCGGATGACATTTACACCTACCGACACCACCTCAGCTAACAAGTGCATAATAAACACCCCTGGTTACTGTCTCTCTAACACTGTTTATGCACTATAGGACAGTGGTGTGGGGGGGGGGGGAGATTAAAAAAAACAACACCTTCCACTGCTGTTTATAGTATAGAAATGCGTAGATTAGAATATGTAGTGATAAGTATGCCTGAGTGTATGACACTCTTGAGTGTGTGGATGTTGTGTGTGTTAGAGTAAGGAAATCCATAAGGTAATGGCCACCTAACATATTCTAGACATGTTTAATACTCTTATATTGATTACTAAGCAGAGACGAGCATTACCTTAAACTACCAGCCGGGGACTTCTTCCTTGACATATACTTTAAATATGTAAGGCAAGGAAGATGGTTTAGTGGGCGGTCGGGCCCCGGGCGTCCAGACATCGAATATTAAAACAAAAAACACTAGGGTCTACACTATTTACCTTAACTTACTATTAAATACCCAGCTTATTAGCTAAACAGTTCCCTAAAGGTGCACCCCTTAACTGCTATCTCATATTTTGTTAAGGGAAGAGGTACGCCAAAATGGGGAACCTTTCTTATGGTAAACAATAAAGAAAACCAACTTCACTAGACCTTAGTGTCAGGGGAGTGAGCCATAAATTAGGGAGTGAAATTCACTCCAACCAGCTCAATCCCCCCTAAGGTCAAAAAATGCAAAATTAAACCATCCTTTCAGTAAATGGGTACATAAACTAGGTACCTACTTAGGGCCCATTTTAGGAAACATATTTGGAATACAATACTTAAGCCATGCATAGGCAACATGGCGGGGTCGTGAAAAAGCCTTAAACAGGGCAAGTAGACCCTCATTAAATTAGTTTCAGTCAGTCAGTCAGACCTAATTATCTTTAGAATATGAATTGGAACCTTTGGTTCTTACTGCTTCTACCGTTTTTCAAAAATTCTTTCTGTGCCAAAATAATAGTTAACATTTACTTATGTATAATAGAAATAACCACAGACATGTTGCACACTCTTTTTATCTCTGGTTTTGTTTTAATTCTGAAAGTAACTACCGAAAAATTAATACTGAATATCGACATAAACTTTCCATAAATTGGAACACTTGGATCCTATTGATAAAACTGTTTGCATTAATTCTTTACATTTTTTTTATAGTTTTACATCAACCATATTGACTTTGTTTTGAAGGATCTATTATCCTTTGCTAAACATTCGGATAAAAAATGATCCAAACATTCGAATGTTACAATGAGTGAATTTTGCCATCCCTAACCTACTTTATAGATTTCATGATAAAATATTGGCTAAAAACTTTTGAAACTTGACGAAAGAAAAAAATATTTATCTAAATTTGACCCATTAACAAGAAATGTATTCCTTAATTAACAGTCTCAACAGTAAAGAAGCATTAGAAAAAGTATAATAATAAAAAATTATTTCTCTAACACTGTTGACTCTAACATCATGGATTAACATTTATACCTTGTGTTGTCCAAACATGCCATTAAATCAACAGACTTGATGTAATGATTGTTTTCCTCACTCGGCCTTCTAAGCATGTTGTACTGTGATAAAGGCATATATCAAGTTCATTTATTTAATCTTCATCAAAACCCATGGTAAATATTCTGTTATAAATACATACACATACCAAAGGTTACATGGCCAGAAAACTTCATTCTCATGAATATAGGCATGAAGTATTTGATTGGCTCCTTGTCCAAAATGACTCGGAAATTCAGCCAATTAAATTATTGCAATTTTTAAATAACAGTAGTCACAGAAGAGCATCAGTGTAATTTTCCTAGGGCTCCTGGTTGCTATAAATATTCATGAAAACAAACTTTTACTAGTCTTATATTCCAAGGCCACCATAAAAGCAGTGCGGTTTGAGTGAACTTGGGTTCCAACAATGTTTTCTAAAGACACAATAAAAACATGTAAAATTGATATTGTCTATTACCGGTACCATGTATTTTACTGTGCACTATGTTAAGAATCTTAATGATTGAATGATAAACCAGATATTTGGCTTTGTATGTTTTTATGAATTAGTCATACACTGCTCATTATAGTGCTTAGCATGCTGCAATATATCCTGATTTGTAATAGAAAGATATTACTAGGTTTGTACTCAAAACAATAACACTAAGTTAAAGTCTTGACATGTTGGTCCTACTTTTTTATTTGATACATAAACTAATTTCAAACTATTTAAAGCTTTATCTTCTATTGAGTGTGTTGTTATTAAATTTCAAAAATGTTGCGTCATTACAATATATGTGCATCTGACTTAGATAAGATCAAGATGGTATGTTCAATTAATCTCTTGTTTGCTAGAGAACATACAACTCAACTTTTAGTGGTGTCTGAAACATTTGTCAAGCATTTGATTAGTAGAGTTTAAATTCTCGTTTGAATCTGACCAATTTCCACATGGAGGCACCCGTGGAGTAGTGGAAGAATAGCTTGTTTTCTAACTCCTCTGACTGCTTAGCCTCTCATCGCGTGGGTTCGAATTCCATTCGGGATAAAGGACTTAATGTGTGAAGGTCTTCCAGCTGACTTGCGTTGCACCGGTGATTCTACCCAGACATTTGTCTGGGGTCGTCCTCCACCCAAAACCTGGACATTGCTGTAATGATCATAATTGGTTAAGTATTTCAAAAACAAACCAAACCAATTTTCAATGGCAGCAATTCTGAATAGCACTCTGGCTCTTTTACTGACAGTCTTTGGCAAAAATCCTAATAACATGAACCTTTGCAAGCAGATTTTAACAAATAACAAGTCACTTAGTTTGAATGATTGAAACATGTAGCTTGGGGAAGATGTAACATGATTTAGAAAAGATTTTAATGAAGATGTCTGGTTTTTATTCCAGGATGAAAAGGCACAAGACGTTGCCAAGGGAGATGAAGACGTCGATAACATTGGAGTTCAGGTGCAGGACAACAACTAGAAACTCACCTGTGATTCAACCATTGTGACATGGAGCGTGTGGTTGCAGCCTTCTTTTGTTCAATGCATTAGAAATGTGGGGTGGACATTTGCTATCACTATTTCTTAACTGACTTGCACTCTGAAGAAACTTGTTACAAATTCTCATCTTATATCAATACATATATATGTTCATCTGTTAACTAAATACATTTAAAATGCTCTTAAATATCTTTGTCCTTGTTTACGGACAGTTTCAAGTTTGCTTATTGAATTATTGATTTTTTTTTTGCTGCATTTTAAGCACAAACTGCAGCATAAACCATAACTATGGTGATATCAGAATTCTTGTATTATTAAGAATTACATAACTCATATACATCTTTTTGTATCATCATCTATTCAAACATCATTTCTTAATTGAATAATTATTACTGGTATAAAGAGTTGTGATGAGGGTAGAACATAATAACAGTTTAGAGACTTGTGAAATCCAGACATATTACCATGTTGATCCCGATTAACCAACATTTGACTGTGATAGATGCATATGTGCATCTTATATTTCAAGTAAAAGAATAACCATATTGTTATATACTTGTTGTGGGAAATGTGGAAAAATTCTTATGGACGAAATCTTATACCACTTCTAACCACCTGATGTATATTTTTTATGTTTGTGTCTCTTTTTTGCATCTGTCTAAAGCCATTCAGAACAACCTTCAGTGTTTTCGTGTAAAAACAAAAGCTTATCGTATTAATCAGGTTGCTTTTTTGTGTTTAGAGCTATCTGAATGTAGTGATGTATACAAGGGATGTTTATGTAATATGGTAGCCTGTGTAAAGTACTTCATCAGTGGTCAATCTACTTTATTTCATTATACATTGCTTTTCATTATTGAATGATAAAGTATATCATGTGTGTTGAGGATGGCTTCTTCTTTAAACACAATATATCTTGGGGAGAGTATTACTTGATAATGTTGTAGATTAGTACAGGTGTGATCAATAAGACTAGGGAGTCGTAACTCTTTGTGGGAATTTGCATCGTATTACTGTGTTAACAAGGCAATGCTTTAACTTATAACTTAAGTTTATATCATACATTATTTGTCTGACTTTCTCATTGATAGCAGAATTGAAAGTTTTTTTCAGCTAACTCACCCTATGTTTTGTCCTATTCAATTTAAAGTTTTAATAATAAAACATTGAATGGAATAATTACTGACCACTATTTTAAGTTCAAAGTTAAGTAAAATATCAGTGTACAAAAATTTCAATAAAAGCTATTTAACAACATGCTTAAACATCTACAAAATTATTTTTAGAGTTGCTTAATCACTGATGTATGATGTGTATAAGGGCAAATTAAATAATTTCCTTCCATACACATTTACATCGTTGATAAATAAGTTCAGCGATACACTTACAATAATTAAGAAGAGCCACATGCCTTTTGACTAAATGAATTTTTGGCTGTGATCAATCATCAATGAGTAAAAAATATTTGTTAATGTTAAAACATTATATTGATGACACTGTTTTTATAATGTATGGCTGTATTCATTTGTTAATATAAAGAATTTCCAGTTTAGCAGATTTATATGTTTCTGTACTGTACATATTACATGAAGGTATTTAAAGCTGTGATGTTGTTTATCATGTAAGTCTTCTTTTTTATACTTTAACCGTTTCATATCTATAATTTTGAAAATTCACTTGACTTTGTAATTTTTCTTTAAGAGATCAATGGATTTTATCAAATTTATGTTCAGGTTGTAATAATAGATTTAAGACTGAACCAGTCTACACATAAACATTTAGTCATTCAGATTCTGCTAATGATTGTTAATGATTTGTAAAGGCGTTAAATGGCGTATATACATGTATGCAGCAAAGGGTTAAATAAGTTCACAATAATATTAGAGTTGGAAATTTTACAGCTCATGTAATGCGTTATACGTCAATTTGGCATCAATATTGTGAAATGTTGTGGGGGTGTTTACTGTGGATGCATACCAATATTTTTAATTATATATTCTACAAGTATTAAATACTAGAAGCAAAACTGTGCTACAGATAAAAGGTAGCATAACCTAAAAGATGTCATTAATAATAATAAATCGGCTCAAACTGTAATTTATGGTAACTGCTTAATCTTGAAGCTATAAAATAGTCCTTTTATATAAACTGTACTTGCTTTGTTTTCTTGAATTGTGTCTTATCCCTTTGCTTATCACTTATTGATTGGTCTTAGTAACTGATCAGGCTATGCATTTTTTGCTGCAGAGTACTTTGCAATATGTTATTTACTGTTTGTGTTATTGTAAGGGTGTAGATTTATTATTAGTCCCCTACCGGTGTTCACACCGGAGGGGACTATAGGTTTACCGTCAGTCTGTCTGTCTGTCTGTCCGCAAAAAAACTGGATCCTTTGATAACTTAAAAACTATTAAAGCTAGGCGCATGAAACTTCGTATGTTAATAGGTAGCAATGTGTACAATATGCACGTGCAAAATTTGGGTCGCTTCCTTGAAGGTCAAGTTCAAAGCATGACCTTGAAGCAAAATCGTGTCCAGCCCATAACTTCGTTATTTGAAGTCGAATTTCAAAACTATTTCACAGAAATGATCACCATATTGAGATGACGTGTGGCGAGCAAGATTTGGGTTGCTACCTTGAAGTCAAGGTCACAGCATGACCTTGCAGCAAAATCGTGTCCGCCCATAACTTTGTTATTTGAAGTCAGATTTTACAACTATTTCACAGAAATTATCACCATATTGAGATGACGTGTCGCGAACAACATTTGGGTCGATACCTTGAAGGTCAAGGTCACAGCATGACCTTGCAGCAAAATCGTGAAGTTTTGGATAGCGCATTCAAGTGCACTTACCTTAAATGATAGTGCATTAAGGTGCTCATACCTTAAATAAAGGCCAAAAATAAATGTCATGATAAGTTAACAATTATTTAGGCCAGATTAATTAAAAAAATTTATGTGAACGCCAACTACTGTTTGGGTGGGAGGAGACGATCTGGATCGTGTGATTACTAAAATAAATGTTTGAGCTACATTCATGGAAATTAATTATAAATGGCAATAAACAGAAGCGTATGATAATTAAAGAACTTTTTGAGGGACCGGTAGGGGACTACTGTATTGCCTGCAATACTATCAAATGCTTGTTTTATTATGCAAGTACGAGACTAAGGTTTAAGATTTTCATGCTGAAGATTATTGTTCAAATCATTAAAAATATTGGTACACTATACCAACTATCAGTTCTGCTACTAATAAGGAAGTCCCCTTAAATAATACTGAACATCTTAAATTATACTGAACATAACTTTATCAAGCAGTACATCCTTAAACAGAGATAAAAGATTTTACTGGCAAGTGTTCTGTGTTTGAATCTTGCCAGAAGGCCACTGTTTGAGGCAAATAAATGCCTATGCTCACTTTAAAAAGCATTGTGTTATGCCTTTATGTGGTTTCAGCTTACAAGGAACCTGTAGATTATGTATGCACTTTGTGATTTTTTTCCCATTAAATTTTATCAGTTCTTAGAATATGAATGTATCATAGTTTATTGTATGAACGTTGAATGTTGTTTATTGTGAAATTACTTGTACATAGTGGTACTCTTTTTCATTTTATTTTGGTTTTATTTTCACATTCCATTGGGAACATCATAAAAGTCTTGTTGACTGGTGTTTTCAAGATTTTCATAGTTGGCAACTTCAAGTAATCTTAAACATTAAGGTGTAAAAGATTTTTCTTTAAGTTTGACACTTGGTTTTATTTTAATTGTCTTAATCTTATAAAGAACTTTAAATGTAAATTGCAACTAAGTACTAGAATTGCTGGTACAGAAATATGTCGAATTAGTTTAGGACACTTTAAACTCGAAAAATGTTGCTATACTTTACCAATGTACTGATAGTGCTGTTGGTACAGAAAACCAGACGTATTATATTACTGCAGCTGTTTACAAGCACATATTATAAATCAACTTTAATCAAGCTGCATTTTCTGAAAATACTAAAAAATGGTAGTAAGAAAGTCTTTGAAAGTAAATAATTAATTATTCAGGTATATATGTTATGTATTTATAATGTTTAAATGTAAGATTACTGTACCAGAAGTAGTTCCAGCACCAGTGACATGTTATGTGATTGTATTCCCATTATGGGCTGCGTTGCTTATAGCAGACATATTTTGTACTCATACTTTCTATTATCGAGGGATATTCACACAAAGAAGAATAAATATCAGTTTTAACATTTTGTCTTATTTCTATTTTACTTCCCATTGACTGCAGTTTTGTCCTTTGTTATTTCTAATGTTTTTTTAGACATCTGATCTTCAAAGTTGATGATTTATCCTTTAACAATTATAATAACACTTTAAACATACTTGTTTAGTTTCAAACATGGAACTAAGGTAAACAAAATAAATTGGTTTTAAATACTAGCATTTTATGTTCTGTAATCTTATTTCTAAACTAACAACTTTCTGTCACACCTCTTCCAACAACTGCAAGTAATGTGTAACAACAGTGCTCCTACACGAGCTTCCATAAACAGAAAAATTTGTTGACTTAATACTGTTTACGTTAGTACACTATTAGTTTTACTCCTTAAATGACCAGGAAAAAATTGTCTTTAATAAAAACTAATAATCTTTACAGCACCTTCAAATGCACTTTTCAGAGCAAATGCATGTTCCAAGTGATATAAAATATTTTTAAAATGTCATTCCTGGTTCATCATATATCTTGTTTTGTTTTTTGTTGTTTTTTTCGAAATACATTGCAGCAAGCAGTTATAAACATCATAGTAACATCCAGCTTTTATGGAAAAGGAAGACCCCAGACACATGTCTGGGTAGAACCACCGGCAGGGTTCGACATTAAGGCCCGACTGAACGACATTCACTAGTAGATCGGCGGTCCGGTCTAGCCAAGTCCTAGGCTACATGTAGCTAGACTGACTGGTCGTGTTCTAAATCCGACAAAGTTCGCCAAAAATCCGCCTATGGATGAAAAAGCGTAAACTCATTGGTTGGTGTTTTCAGAACGGGGCTTTTTCCCCACGCACTTGTCAAATATCCAGTGTCGTAATACTTATTGTTAAGCAGGATACGAACGCTTATTTACGGTGACACAGAGTGACATGCACTACTTCAAGAATGCGAGGGATACAAAAGCATGAATACTATCTGTAATGTTGGGATTCCAAGAATTACAATAACAGACTATTATACGGTTTGTTCATAACGCACTATGCGCAGACGACACAAAAAATGTAGAGCAATTTATTTAAGTTCGCAATTTATTTATGTTCGGTTTATCGTCCGACAAAAAAAAGACGACAATACGAAACGAAAGAGGAAGGATGCTTTAAAAAACTGTATGACTAAACAAAACGGATAAGATTGTTTTGTCCAAAATGAATAGACGAGATTAGTTGGCTAGATTTTATAGAAAACAGCAATGTTATGTTTTGTAAGACCTGCAGAGAGTATGGAGGATTTGTTGTCGGTAAGGACAATTTCAGAATCGATAATATAAACGGGCAATCTGAGGAATAAAGTAGGTTGACACTCAGTCATGTGAGTCTAGCCTGTTCAGTTGTGTGAAAACGTCTAGTCATGTAGGTATGGTCATACTAAACTTTCTAGTCATATAACCAATGTATGATACCTATATTAGACTAGAAAATGAACTATAATCATACCTAAGTTGCATTAATAGAATATTACGTTTCAAATTAATTTTCTAGTCATAAATGTCTCATTCTTAGTTATATTATTATGTTATTGCAACACAATGCTTGAACTCATATAAAAATTTGATTTAAGTATGACTTGTATGTGTATTATGCGTTTTACATATTGGTCTAGTCCAGTTTAGGTCAGGTCTAGTAAATTTTCTAAGTTACTGGACCACTGGTCCAGCTCTTAAACAAGTTAACGTCGAACCCTGACCACCGGTGCAAGTCACTCGCCCTGAACGAGACATGAACTCATGCGGTGAGAGCAGTCAGATGAGTAACAAGTCGGCGACTCTACAACTACGCCATGGGCGCCCTTCAAATGTTTTGCTTCTGGCACTTTGTGATTGCACAATAACTTCATGTCAAGTAACAAATAACATTTATTTGTACATGATGTCAATAAATAATGATTTCTGGAATCTGAAAAATGTAAAAAGTTCAAATTACTTTTACCATATAACAGAAATGCATATAATAAAGTTCCAAAAAATTAC
This sequence comes from Sinonovacula constricta, assembly GCA_007844125.1. Taxonomy (NCBI): domain Eukaryota; kingdom Metazoa; phylum Mollusca; class Bivalvia; order Cardiida; family Solecurtidae; genus Sinonovacula; species Sinonovacula constricta. Next base: position 60,849,331 of record CM017559.1, on the reverse strand, counting down.
CAGTATAGATTGCATTTAACATGTATCCATAATTAAAGGAAATATGTAATAAAGAAGCTGACATCAAATTCACAAATCCTGCATCACTTGATACAGGCACGTCCTGAATGTCCACACTACATGTACTTGGATAAAAAGGTTACTTGCTGAAGCCTTACAAATATATGCTTAGCAGCCGAAGAATTAACCCTTTTATTTCATGAACAAACAGATTTACTATTTTATAAATATAAATAAACTTTTCTGTCTTACAGAACACATACATAATATACTATTTATATGCCTTGTATACTCTAACGACACAAAACATAAAAGTATACACCTTGTTTTAATTGTAACAGTGTCTGTTTGATAAACATTGGCAACACTTAAACAGTCATTCTTGTTACAGAAATAAACTTAATAGGTTTACATTTGATCTTCAATCAACTTGATTTAGCCATAACATATTTTTGATTGTTCATCAAATTTAAATTAACATAACTGGTTATTTTTTGGTTATTTAAGGAACCTTACTGATCATTTTGTAGGATAAGATTTATAATAATAATGATAATTATTATACAACTTATAAAAGACATGGATAAAAGTCTGAAAAATTAAGATTACCTGTAATATCATGTATTACTACTGTTTTTTCTATTCTTGCCCATTTATAAATAGACAAAGAAAAATCCCATTTAAATGAAACTGGCCATCACAACGGTATCTCCAGCTCTGTCTTATCAATATCCCTGTCAAATAATATAGTAACCAGCTATAAAATATGCCATTCAGGATGACTCATGAAAAACAACCTGCACAATGCACATCCTACATCATTGTGTTGTTTGCTAAAATATGATGTTAATACCAGATGATCCAAGGCATAAAAAGTGTGCATTGCAACAAAAGGTAAACAGCTGTTGTTTTAGCCACATTAAAAATGAAGATATAAAATATCAAGTTTAAATGGTACATTTTTAAAAATATGATTCATAAAGCTTACGATTTATCAATTCAAAGTTGAAGTCAATCAGCTGTATGTTCATTCACATTTTTGTTTTCATTTGAACTTACATATGCTGTCATAAATGTATTTATAAATATAAAATGTGGAGTTTAAATAATAAAATAGTAATGAAATTTTCTGCTGATATACATGATGCTGATATGCACTTAAAACTAGGCCTACCACCTGAACAGCCCATAATTAAATAGCATTGTATGATCACATTTGTTTTTCTGGAAAATGGCTTTCTTAATAAGACTTTCATTTTGTTTTTGTGAAAAGAGTCACCATGTCTAGAGATCATTTATTCTACAGTTATGAGTCTTCTTCCTTCTTCTCATCAAGCAAGTCCTCAGCCTCTCTGAAGGGGGGTATATTTAACTGTTGCACCTCATGCTGTGAGCGCCATATTTTGATAGTACTGTCATCGCTGACAGTTACAAGGTAATCCTGACACTTGGGGTTGAAGCCCACAGCATTGACAACACCTGACGCATGTGGAAAGTTTGCCAGAAGAGTCCTGTAATGGCGGTCCCAGAGATATCCTTGAGAATCCTCACTGCCACTGTAATGACAACAAAAATCTCCTGTTTTCAAATCTAATTTAGAAATGAAAAAATAGGAAATTTAAGAGATTTAGCCATATATGTTTAGAATATGATTAATGAGTTGAAATTAACATGTAATTATTAGAAGCTGTTAAAGCTTTTATCAATGTACTGTGAACAAAGTTATCTAACTCTGACTCACTATTACTCGTAATAATGATAAAGAAATGCTAAATATATTTAACTTTAACCTAGAATTTAGAAAGTACACAAAAACAAAGGTTATGATAAAATTGTAGTATCTTAATTCTTAAACATGTAATACCAATACAGTTCCAAAGGTTTAGATACACTCATATTTATCATTGTTTATGTGACAACCTGTGACACATCTCACACTCAATAAGTGGCTAAGCGATTTTATGCACCTGGACTCTTAAAGCTGCTTTGTCATGCTTCGTAAAATTTATACACAAAAAAGTGTTAATGTATGGCATCTGCAAAAACGTGTTTTAGAGGGGTAGTTAATGATCAACGAAACACAATACAATATGTTGTGACTGGCCGCTATAGCTCAAGTGGTAGAGCGTCGAGCTTGCTGATAAGGAGGTCACGGGTTCAAAGCCTGGCCGATTAAACCGAAGACTTTAAAATTGGAAGTAGTGGCTTCCTTCCTAATGCTCGGGCTAAGGGGACAGCATTACGCTCGACTCGGGTGTCAGTATAATGGACCAGCCGGGTTCACCTCATAAGTGCCCTTGTGCTATAATGATAGAAATGTTGTTGCACAGTATCGGCAAAAATGCCTGCAAATCCCAACTCCTATAAACTAGAGGGAACTTTAGGGCAAACATAGATCTAGAGTTTCTAGCATCGAGACAAGAAACAGTTAGATGAATAATTGATGACAAGAATACGTGTATCTCTATTATAGTCATATCCGCTCCTGTATTCTAATTTCGTGCCGCGTGCATCACGCACCTGAGCAATCATTCATCCGAACGTAAGCCCTTATCATACCGAGTTTCACTCTCATGCACTGACAGTTACATTTACTGAACGATAACTGCATAGGAGGATGTCTAAATTTATATATACTCAAAACAAAATTTTAGGTTTTGTTGTTTACAGTAATATGGAAAGGCAACAAGCTATACCAACCGACACTGCAGTAAGTTATATAGAGCCAGATAATCCATCTTTTAGCGGATGCTGACTGATCTGGATCTATACTGATCAATTCGTGATTTGCAGGTTTATAATAATACAATATATTGGGCTTAAAAAAACAATGAATAAATATTGATTACGTTGTTGATATTATGAAATAAATGCAATAAGCTTAAAATTCCAAAAAGGATTTTTGCTTAATTGCTTAGACTGTATTTATAATCTGTATGATATAAGTTTCAAAGCCAATGAGTTTTTTTACTTTAAGGATTTCAGTTGAGGTACCCATATGTTACCTGGCTACATAGTCCTCACTAACATCAAGGAACACAAAGCAGCACATGTTTGAGGAGGAGAAACCCTTGTGACCTGTATATTTCACACCAATGTCCTTCAAGGTCAAAAGGTCAATGATCCTGACCTCAATATTCCCAGAGAGGTCCGGGGTTGCCCAGGGGGCACTACGGTCAACACTTCCAACCCATGGTCGGCAATTTAAAAACAGATATCTGAAATTACCAAAGAATCAAACAGTAATATGAAATGGATAATTTTCTAGATTCAATTTATACATGTACATTAAAAAAAGCTTCAGACCTATACAAGTACATGTAATCATTGCAGATGGGCAAATAATGTTAGATCAAGCCACTTTTAACAAAATGAAAATTGAACATTACAATAATTTTAAAAAAATTGTGCATCTTTAGTTGTAATTGTATCCTGCATTGATTTGATGGCAATAAATATTATTTGATCCTCAAAATTGCATTGCCTGGAGACTGAAACTGAGCTTGCAGACCGCCAGAAAACTTTGGACAACTAACCAAAGGAACTTAGATGATAAATCGAATTGTGAATGAGCGTGTCACATTCCATTTTAATTTAATAAATCAATGCTTATTATAAGTAAGTTTGTATACATGTTATAAACTAGAGAACCATCCTGTATTACCTCTGATCTGAAGTGAGACACAGTCCAGTCACATGACCAGAGAGATCTATCAGGTGGTCTGGACGGTCTGTATCCAGTCTCCGCACCATATGGATATGGTTGTTACTGTAGTTCACAACCATGTTCACATCCTTGACAAGGAAGAAATACAAGTTTGTGTAAATGTTAACATATTCAAAGAGGAAATTACTGCTTACACTATTTCTAAAAAAAAAGGTTTTCAAGTCAACATGTACACCTATTTATAGTAGTTGTTGAACTTAACATAATGTGCAACACAGTAAAGGAAGATTGTGTAGAAAACAAGATAAAAATAAGGAAACAAAATACACATCAATGGAAAGGCTTGCAGTTTATTAACTTTCCACAGAAGTATCAATCTACTCTATTAACATTTTCAATATTTACTGCTTCAATAAGAATTATATTCATTTTCAGTGACCTGCAGTGTGATATGCACATTGTGTGCTCTTCTTGTACCCTTTTTAATAGCATGTGGGTGCTGCTTCAATTGTACTATGTACCATATTTTGTTTCTAAACATTAACTTACGCAGCAAAGCTAGATAAAAATAAAAAGTAATATATTTCCTAAACTCATAGGTGTCGAAAAGGCAAATAATAAGCGTTTGTTTTCTTTTTGGCCAACTAACCTGCAAATCCTCATCCATGGGAGTGTGTCCAGCTGACAATAAGCAATGAGGGGCCACTCCAGCCACATTCTTAAAGCCCAGTTGGTGAAGAGCTACAGCAAACTCTCCCGTCAGGAAGATGAGCTTTTTCACTTCCATTTCCTGGGAAGTACCTAAACTACACTGATCAGCTCTACTTTTTCCACACACATATTTCTTTCCACATACATGACTAGCTTCATTACTTGAGCAATTGCACTCAATACTTGAATTTGAGATTGCACTGCAATAACAATGTGTCGGATTTTTAGACCAACCATTGCTTGTCTGGTTAGTACATTTACCACAATTATTGGACCTGTATACAATATCTAGATTGCTAGGTCTGCTAGTGGATATATTACTGTCCACATTTTCATCTGGCATTAGCATATGCTGCTTTGTATGGGGAGACTGCAGTCTTGCACCCTCATCCATACTGCAAATAGGGCTGGTGTTAAAAACAGACTGCTCCAAACAAACTTTGCAGAGATTTTCATTTTTCTGTATGTAAGCAGCTTCAAGGTAACTGTTACCATGGAAACTATAATCCTTGTTTTCTGTCATACTTAAAAAATCTGTACACAATCTTGTCTTCTCACTTTCCTGGGGTATCAGTGACAACGAATTTTGAAAACATTCTTTAAAAACCACTTGACTTGCTTCATCAGTTTTTTCGTCCAAAAGCACTTTATTACGCGCATCATTTATCTGCTTATTGTTAAACTCTCCCTGAATTGTGTCTCCTGAGCAAGATAGCTGTGCCCTTTGCATAAAAAGTTCATGACTGTTGAATGCACAACTAGAGCTGCCTTTAGAACATTGATGCAAACTGGTGACCAACTCTGTGAATTGACTTGTTTCATCTCCTAGATTGATTTCTTCTCCATCTATATTTGTACTTCCTCCATCTTGATTCATTTCCTGAACAACAAAACTAGTTTTTTTATTATCTTGGCTTATTGTTCCTACATCAAGATTGTTTCCACTTCTATCTTGAAGTAATTCATGCTTTTCTACATCTAGACAAGTAGAGCTAGTCTGTGACTGGTCTGTTGTTAGGAATTTAGAGTATGAAGCTACCGTGAGAAATTTTACAAGACTGGCTGTCTCACTGCTGAAAGTGAACAGAGGATATCCAGAACTGTCTTCAATAGAAGGTGTCAAGGCAGGTTTAGGCATAGGTGAATATACTTCTGGTACCTAAGAATAGTGAAAATTATATGATGTATGCATGTCATAGCAAAATATATAAAAAAATGACCCACAAGTTACATGCTCTTAGTTAAGGTTTTACAATGGATAGATGTAAATAACAAGAAGCATGGCCATGCCACGAAACCAGGTTTTCAATGATTAAGTAAATCCAATCCCAAGCTACACATGTAGGTCTCTTTGCAAGCTTGCTTTGTCCAAAGTTTCAGCAAGATTGGTTTATCCAAACTTAAGTTATTGACCGAAAACTGTTTTTTCTATTTTTAGCAACAGTGACCTTGCCCTTGAACCTACTGGCCCCAAATCCAATCCCAAGCTAGATTTTTATGCAAGCTTGCTATATCCAAAGTGTCAGCAAGATTGGTTTACCCAAACTGAAGATATTGACCAAAAACCCTCTGTTTGACACCATCCGTCCGCCCATCCAACCGCCCACCTGCCAAGCCCCAAACTAATAACCAGGATTTTTATTGAAAACCTGGTTTAAAATACACAGTCTTTTGGTAACTGTAATCAGTACAAGAAGGTTTATCTTAAACAGCATCTGTAACCATAAAAAGACACAAACATTTACTAGGTAAAAGTGTTCTTAAGTAAGCTCACAATGGCAGTTAAAAAATTCTTAAGTAAGCCCACATGTCAGTTAGAGCATTCTTAAGTAAGCTAACATGTCAAGTATTGTAGAAAAAAAACTATGCCCAAGCAAGTATTAAACATACATCATATGCCTCTATCTGGACCGTAGTTGTGAATCGATCCAAACTGATCTGCAGACTGCCCCCCAGAAATGTGGTATCATCTAGCCAGGCTCCGAACAGGTGTGATGGATCCATAGTTACTACACGCAGAACCTCAAAGTCTGAAATATAAGCATCATCATCACAATCGTTTTTATCATTGTTATCATCCTCATCCTCATAAGCAGTGTTATCTTAGTTATTATCAACATCATTATTTTCATCATCACCAGAGTCACTATCATGAACACCATTATCATTATCACCAACATGGGACTGAATAAATTTGAGATTTGAATAGGAAGATTTGGCTAAAAGGATGTCTGAGACAATGATAAAATCCTGTGTTACACTATCTACCGGTATATCTGAGCTCAAGAAGCTTCAAAGCAACATAGGTTTTACCAAAATATCAACACATTGCAGAGAGAAAAATCTGTAAATTAATAAACATTATCATACTAATAGCTTATTATCCTTATAGGAGATTATTCTAGAGTAGATAATTATAACATAATAACTGTATAAATGAAATGGTCTATACCATGTAGAAGAGATAGAACTGCCATGTATCCACACCGGTCTAGAAACATGGATGTCTTCACACTTGATACCAGAACCATGGTATCTGACTGATTAAAACATGAGAACTGAGTGAAGTCCCAGCCCAGAAGTTCTCGGAAATCCTTGGAATACTTCAGCTGTGTGGGATAGCCTACATCCCAAACCTGAAAATATGTTACATAATTATGTTTTTGGCGAACAATTTGAGTTGTACTTGAATTTTCCACGTATCCAGTACATTCATTGTTTACTACGTCCTGTGCTGTGTTATATAAGAGAAAAAAGATAATTAGACTAACACATTATAATAAGATTGTAGGATTTTACATGTAACAACACACCTGTTTACCAGCTTTGGGTTTTCAGGCTTTGTATGTACAAACAACAAAAAATGTTGATGATCGTGAAAGGATTAAATTATCCTACAGATTGGATCAATTTTTCACCTACATCTATATGAAAACTTAAACACTACACCTCTCTTGTAATTACAAATATGCATTTCTAATCTGAGCCATTCTGCACCATTAGTTTTTTTAATGAAGAAAACCACGTTACCAGTAAACTTTTAGATCTCTTTATGCCATTATCAGGGTAATCTGGTCTCATGTCGTCATCTATTTTTAGCAGAATCCATTCCAAGCTTATTTAAAGAGGGACTATTTAGATTTATTTTTCACAATTTGCACTGTCTAATAATTAAGGTAGTGTTAAAAATCATTTATGCTTAGACTAAAGTATCAATCAGTGAAAAATAATGCCTTAATTTCCTACAACAAGAATAAGACGATGTTACATGTATTTGATGCAGGCAATTTGTTGGATACCACCTTTAAATATTGTTTGCTTTTTATTTGAAGGAAACCTGTATCATCTTACTAAAGTATACACATCCTTCACAATGGACCTGGTAGCCCAATCAGCAGAGCATCTGCACCAGGTACAGGAGGCCCCGGGTTCGATCGTCATGACATATTAAGGTATTTAAAATGGTAGTGGTATAGCTTCCTTGCTAAAATATATATAAGGGCAGTTCCACAACTGGTTGGCCCAGTGTCAGGATAATGTGACTGTGGGTGGTATCATGCCAGGTGTTCACGGCATGCTATATACAGTGAAGGCAGCAGAATATCTGCTTCAAGTGAACACCATCTCCAGATAACTTAAATACTGTTGGTGGGACAATAAACCCAATAAACATAAACATCCTTGACATACCAGTACTTGGGTGGTAATATTAATGTACATTACATATCAAATTAGTGAAATAATCAACCATTAACTGCTATGGCTTTGAGTTTTTACCTTCAAAGAAGCATCCTTAGAAGTGGTGCTGAACATTGACCCATCATGCGAGAAGCTGACATGTAGTACCTCGTCTGTATGATCCCTAAGCGTCTCTGTCAACAAGGTCGGGGTATGATACAACAAACGCTTCATCTCATCCTTCCATGATGCCTTGCCAGCTGGGATTTTACATGCAGCAATCTTCAGTTTAGACTGCAACAAGTTTCGCCATAGACTCTCATCTGACACAATCCGATACCATGACTGAAAACAAAGGGAAAGTTGTTAAAACTACCTCTCTCCCAGATTTAAAAGTGTATCTAATAAATTCATAAAAAATGACAAATTGATTTAAAATAAAATGACTACCTCTCTCCCAGATTTAAAATTGTATCTAATAAATTCATAAAAAATGACAAATTTATTTAAATTAAAATGTCTAAGTTGTTCTGAAAAAAAATCTCCATTTTGAGCATCAAACTATACTATTTTAATAAATATATAGTACTCATAAAGTAAATTAAGATACATGCCTATCAGGATAACAGAACTGTTTTTGGATAAAACACATTAACTCTGAAGTACATGTATTTGAATTTGTACTAACTTTATTTGCATAAATAACTGGTGAAATACATACCTAATCATTACCCTTTTATGTCACTGTGTATTATAATTATATTTGATGTTTGCCTTTCTTTTCCTTGCTGCTGATGAAAACTGGGGATATTTCAGAAGGTTTGCTCAGTCTTTCTATAATGTGTCATAGTGATCTAAAGTTGTTTTTCTGTGATATAAAATCATTTACCTGTTCGGTAATCTATTTACGGTATAAAATCATATATTCTTGTCAGTCAATCTGTGATGTGATATTGGAACTAGGGGTGACACTTGGTGACAATAAAAACTTTGGACAAATAGGATGACTGGGTAATGGTCACTAGGGAAATGTAAGAGAACTAGGAAGTGACAAAGCTATTGTCTCGAAAGCCAATTATATTCTTGTAATGTTTCATTTATTTGTCTTACTAGTAGCTTTTATATTTGATATACCGGTATGTATATGAAAGTATAGTTGATAAAAAAAAAATATTATTTAGTCAAAACGTAAGATTTGGTTAAAGCTATATAGTGAATATTGTATCAAAATTTGTCTATAAGCTCACAGTATTAATTATAGTTCTATATAATTTGCTTTGATAATTGTATAATTTTACTTGTGAGTTTATAAGTGCATTTTTGTTTAGAAATTAATAAAATATGTGTTTTAAAAAATATCAAATTTATATTTGTACATTGCAAATGATCATGGCAACAATAATTTTAACATAAGCATAAAACAACAAATATCTAGTAAAATATCAGCGGCTTTCAAAAAAGATGTGTTTTTAAATGATTGGAAGACATAAATAAACAGTGGTCTAAAAAACTTAAATGACTTCTTTTTTTTCTAACCACTTTGAAAAATTTCATTCATAAAGCTTACATTCTCATACATGTGATTTTATCTGGAGACATATATTAACTACACAAAATGCAAGTTATTGTTTCATAAAGTTTAATAAATTGGGAATAAAGCTGCAATAAAAAATACCTTGCATGTTTGACCAACTCTTCCCAGGTCATGAACTGAGAGAAAGGAAAAGATGTGGAGAATTATTGAGTCTGGAGCATGAAGCCATAGACATGAGGAGAGTTCAACTCTATCATCAACTAGGATTGGGGACCTGCAACAACAACAAAAAATAGGCCATTATTTACAAGATTTATATACAATGGTCAATTAAATAAAGCTCAGAACTGTAGTGAACTCTGAAGTCATGTGCTCTACCACTGAGGTTACAAGTGCTAAAGTACACAGGAATTGTATGATAGGTTTTCGCTACAAGAAACAGGAAAGTTTGTATGTTTACTTATTGGGTTTATTGTCCCACCAACAGTATTTCAGTTATCTGGCGACAGTGTCCATTGAAGCCGATATAGTCTTCACTGTGTATATCATGCCATGAATACATGACATGATACCAAACCCAGTCACATTATCCTGACCAGTGATAGAACTACCCTTATATTAGCTTGAGCACTACTATTATTTTAATATAAAAATAAAAAGTGTGGAAAAAAATAAAAATAAACTGAAGGTAAAATTTAATACCTAACCTAGGTCATATTTATAGGACTGAATACAGTTTTTATTCTTCCTTAGACGGGTTTAGTAAAGGGACCCTTTCACAATTGACTATAGACATGTCCCTATGATTAAGGAATTTTCAACCAAATTTTTTTATTGGTAAGTTCTTTTTAATTTCATTTGTTCTTTCAATTTTCACATCTGAAATTTTCTATTGTTATAAGGTGAAATAATGTGACAGGTATACTGGGGTAATGAGAATGCTTAAAGATAATCCTACACTTTATAAACCTGAATAATTGTCAAAGGCAGAATTTACTTGTAACATGAATATTATATGATAAATTATAAACAACGAAAAATCAATTTACTGTTTTGAATTGAAATTCACAATTTGTTTAGTGTTGTGACTTTTTTTTCAAAACTGATATGATTTAACAATGTAAAAATTCATAATTTGACAGGAACTGGACCCATTCACAAAAATATCAAACAAATGCTGAAATACCACGAGTGCTGTTGACAAAGCTGTCAAGGGTTATTAACACCTTATGCGTGAGACAAAGTATTGGTGGAACTGTCAAAGCCCCAAGATGCTTAAAACATTGTGTGTTTTGATAGTGAACCTGCAGCAGTAAGTAATATCAAACTGATTTGATTCTCAAAATAAAACACAAATGTAATATGATATTATGAGCATAGTATTTTAATTTGAAGTTAAAAATGTCAGAAAAAGAAAACAAACTTATATAGATGTGTTAAAACAAATGCTCAATTTTTTTATTTATGTAGCAATGCGATAAAAATGCATACACACATAAGTGATTTTGTAGCAACCTGGTGATTAACATCAGCCTCACCTTGATGTGTACAGCTTGAACATACAAGACACAGAAAATGAGTTTAGGAGCTTGCAGCCTTCACTGGATAATGGACAACCTTTTCAGATAAAATGTTGTGCTGTATGCTGCCTGAGACTGAGTGCTTTTTTTTTCATGTGTTTTCTATGTGGACTTTTATCCATTTTGACAGCAGATGACACATTTTTTTAATAACATAAATAGAGCGTCAATACTGGCAGTTTATTAACTGTTTATGATGAAAACAAAATTATAATCCGTTAAAAATTGGCATTACATCAACATTGTTATTTCATTCTTTCTGCAATGTTAACAAATTTTACAAAAGTCTGCATTTGTTTTTATTTATGCCAATGGCAATGAATACATGATAAATAATCGCAAAATTTAGAGTTTCTGAAAAAAAAGGTCTCCATAAATAAGCTATAACTATATGGGTCAGATTTAGGTGTATGAGCATGATGATGTTTATCAAAAACGTGACTCTCATACTGGTTCCATAGAAGCATGAAACTTGACAGGTCTGTGACTGTGTTGAATCTACTCTGACTTCTGGCCAGTTTGTTATTACTCAAGTCCATGACACTTTGAGACGTGTAAAACAAACAAAACGAAACATATATCACAGTGGCATTAGAAATTAAATGCAAACCTTCGGTCACAGCCACAAAGAATCGGCATTCTTAAATGGTACAAAAACTGATGCCTAAATCAGTAGAAAGTTAAATAAATGCGACAGGTTTGGGGTCCGGGTATGGGATTTGTCCTGTATATTTAGCGGCACGAAGAAGTATATATAAAACTGCAAACTATTTACTGTAATTGAACAATATTAGACTGATACCAGTTTTAAGTAAATGCCATGTATTTGTTTTGTTTTGTTTAGATCTATTTTTCAGTGCAGAAAATATAAAACGAACCAAGTTAAATTACATCTTATTATTTTTTTTCCGCAGGTTTAACATTTTAAACTTCCGGTATGAAATATTCAAGATGGCTGCGCCCATAGATCACAATATATTTCTTCGTGAAAAACATGTCAAATTCTTCTTGCGTTGCTTACAGGTTCTTCCATCAAGATATTCATCGCTTGACACAAGCAGGTAAGATATTTGCATCTATATGAAAATTACGAAAATATACTAATTTTTATCAGGTAAGATTATTGATAGCCTGAAGCTGTATCAACAATTAATGATTATGGTACTTTTAGGATTAGACTGCTGTATTAAGTATCACTCGAAGAAGAAAAGCGGAACCAATGTAATGTTTCCCTTATTGTCATTCGTAGGGCTAAACATTAACTTTTTGCACATTTTCAAATTCACTAGTCTGAACAAACAAATGAAATGACAATGTCTGAACTAACTTAATCTGGGACGATAAAGTACCTGTCCCTAACAGGAATCGAAACAGGTACATTCAGTTCTATAAGCACACACTCATTCACATGTCTAAATAGTTCACCCAACAGCACGGCTGCTGATAGTGCCTTTATGCACTACACTATATGAGCTGTTTCTTTGTTTATTTTCATGTTAATGTCAAGCCCTTGTTTGGATCAGTGGTGGGGGGGGGGAGAGGGAGTGTGTATGTTAGTTATACTTTTTTGTTAACGTCCCTTCCTTAGAAGTTGAAAACCATTAAAGGTATTCCAGTCAAACTTGAAATACTTGATTAATTAAGTGGGACCCATTCAATAGGGCAGGGAGATCGAAACTTATTTTTGGCACAGTTATACAACTTACCTTTTCATAGAATTTACTATCTTTTTAAGGTTTTCATAAAGATCCATTTCTTGAAAACCACCTAAAATTCAATCGGCACTCAAATGCCTTCTGAACTAAGATTGTATTGCTTTGTTGTCTGTTGTTAATGTTGACACAACAAATGATAGCTGTAAACATTGTACTACCCTATTCTGCTGTGTATAGTGTGAATTTATGTATAACGCATAGCCAGATTTTTAACAAAATTCAGCAGGAAAACACATTTTTAAATGTATACCTTGCACCAATTTTATGAATTCGGCAGGCTAAAAAATATGTGAAATTTTCCTAAAATTGCATCGGGGAATGTTGTAGCCACCTTTCTAGACTTGCAGGCCGCTTTTGGTCTTACATGGAACTCAGGCGTACTCTATAAATTGAAGGAATATGGTATAACAGGCAATATCTTTTTACATCTGAAGGCCTTTTTGGAAAATAGGACTATACAATTTAGAATAGATTGACCTGCCAGAGAGTGTCATGGGAACGGGACTAGAAGTGAGCCAATTTATTTCTGTTTTCCAGAATGACTATAGCATTCTTTGCTATATCAGGCCTGGACATGATGAATGCATTAAGTGCAATAGACGCAGAAAAGAAAGAAATCATTGAATGGATATATTCACTCCAGGTCCTCCCAAAGACAGGTGGTAAGTAAACCAATGATCACAATGTTTTTTTTTGTGCCCCCAAAAGGTCGGCACATAGTTGCACTGTTTATTTCAGAGCATATTTGAACAAAATGGTTATTATGATTAAACTTATTAGCAAGTGGCAACAGTAAATAATCTGTTTTAAAGCTACATAGCATTTTAATAATATTTTTAGATTCCTTGTGGTTTTTTGCAAAACGTAATGGAAACGTCAAGTAACAATAGCTATTTCCCAAAACTAGGTTACATCCACTGGAATTTACTTCCCCATTAGTAAATTGTGATGCTCGATAAGCTGTTGATAAATACTACTAATTCCGAAGACTTCAAATTAATCACACTGATGCTGCATAGCCTCGCTGTGTTTGCATGCAGTCAGCATAAATTCACCTTGTAAATGCTGAAATGCTGATGTTAGTACTGATTAAGTCAAAATATTTTTAAATGGAAGTATCTCAATTATAAAATACATATAGAACAAAATACAGAGTGTTTAATCTCAGTTCAAGAACTTGTTACTTGAACCGCTTGCCTATCTTTCTTTTAACTCTGCAGACTGTGAAGAAAAAATCATTGGGAAAATTATGATTAAATTGTTATTTACTAAAGAAAGTATTCTTTAAGTGTTGTAGATTGAAAACAGAATATTCAGATAATTTTCTTTTCATTTAAACATAGCATAGCCATTGTCACATTAAATCTGAAGTTTTAAAAATGAATAACAAAAGTTTATTGTACTATATAATACATTTAAACAAATAAAAAGATGTCATTTTGACATTATATTTTTGCACAAAGCAAAAACACTGGTGAGTTCAATCTTATTTCTTGTACCAGTCCAGGGATGTTATTCATAATCTTATGTCCTAAACATTGGGTAAATTGACATCCCTAGGACCAGTTAATCACCTAATTAGCCTGGACCACCCATGTAGGTGTTTTCATAAACAAACAGTTAGGACAATAAAGCACCAGGTGCAGAAGTTAGACGGCATCTGGCTACAAATACTCGTTTTAGTATCACCACCCATTCCTCTCCAGTCAGTATTTTACTTCACACTTTACATGCACGGGGCTTATCTTTTTTTTTTTTACGTAACTGTGACATGGAAAAAAATCAAGTCTATTTAAGTAATATTTTTAATTGCTAAATATATATGATAAAATCAGTGCATGTAAAAAATTTAAATTAAAATCAAATCGTACATCATATTTTAAACATATTGTTTCAAAATAAAAATATCATCAGACAAATGCACAGACAGTAAGATTACTTGTACTTTTACTTCAATCACAACCCCTGTACTTTTACTGCAAACACATCCCTTCTTTAAGTTATGTACCTTAAAAAAGACCGTTATAAATGTCAAAGAGCACAATAAGTTTAATTGTTAAGCAAAAACACTTTTTAATGTTATTGTCAAACATAGTTTAGGTAAAGGAAAGTAAGTTCTGAAAGGCTTTATTTCTAAATGCAAGTTATATTTGTGTCAATTGCATAAAGAACTTAAACAAGTTCATTTAATCTACCATAGATTAAGACATGGGACAGTAAACAAAACAAACTCAATTTCATACTTTATTCAATGCTTCAATCTGGTAAATTTGAAGCTCACATCATCTCACACAAGCAGTCCACATAACTACGCACAAAAGGTTCACATCGTCCTTGTATCACCAATGTTAATGCCTTTTTGCTCTCAAACACTTACTCACCTTCTACCCCGAAACACCATGTAGGTGGCTTTTTAGTTTGTTCACTTAGTAATGTCTACAGTGTCAGTAAGATGCTCCGCAGTAATAAGTGTAATCATTTTAGCCGACATTATTGGCTGCAAGTGACGTCCCCAGAAGTGAAATTCCAAATCAAGGCAGACTGTTAGTACAAACCTTTCTTGAATTGTCGCTATCGTCAGACATTTTGTTGTTTATCTATAAAGTGAATGACCTTTTGATGTGTCTTTGAGCCACAGTAAAAATAGCCATGGCGATTCCCTTAGGTATTTGTAAACAATCGAAAAAGCATGGTTTTAACTAGTGAAGGATGTAAACTTTTGCTTTATAGTCAGGAGTTACATGTATATTAGTAACAATCAATTCATGCATCCACTACTATTTTCATGCACTGATTTATCCACCGAACTCAAATTTGAGAATTTATTACACTTTTCTTAAACTTCACAAGTAAGATATGTACAAAAAGATGTTGCACACATAATATTTTTAATTTCAGCTATTAAGATTAAGGTCATATTCATTATTATATTTAAGATCATTTCTTATTAATGGCTACCCATGCTTTTAATAGTAGTCCTGCTAACAATTGGCAGGTGCAAAAACTACTGGTTATTGACAATAACTTTATTCATAATAAATAAATATTTAAGTACTGTGTGCGCACGAAGTCGAGGGGCTTTGGCACTAACCACTGTCTTGCAGTTAATGCATCTAGCAATAGTCTTATTGTCTTGGTCTACAATGGCAAAAAAGTTCCAGACTGGATCCTTTGGCTTCATAGTGAATAGTAGCTTGGTAATAGTGTGGAGTGCAGTTACAGAAATAATGATGACAAGAGAATTTCTGTCTGTTATAAATGTAACTCACGAATGAAGCCATACAGATGATACTGTAGCTCATGTCATACCAATATACAACCACTTGCTTGCACCTAGACAAATTGTCTAGGTAATTTATGACACTTTACTGTTGTCTTTGTTGCCCCTAGCTATTACAGACCCATGTTTGAAACCTGTTGTTTTAATTGTCTAGACAATATGGCTTCGCTTGTTAATTGTCAATAGCCAGGTGCACAGGTGAATTTGCATAAATTTCTCACCTGCTGTATTTAGGTTCTAAGTAAAAAAAGACAGTTATTTAAAAATTATTTTTACCATATGTGCTTATAATTATCACCTGATATGATATTTAAATAAGATGTCTGAGTAATTGAATTATTATTATGATTATACATTAATAACTGTCAACTAAATTGAGATTTCTGTAGTATTTAAAGGCAAAAAACCTCATCTTTGTAGTATTTGCCAGTATTTGCCACTTTGACGAGTATTTTCCAGGCCGGTAAATACCACCGGTAAATACCGGGGGTGGTATTTACCGCCCAACCCTGGTTATTGTTATAAGAAAATAACATCAGTAAATGCTGAATTCTTTTTTCACTCTGCAGCAAATAAGTTGTTGTTGATTTCAGATGACAATTTTGACCACTGCGGATTCCGAGGATGTTCAACTTTGGGCAATGTTTTTGATTCAGAGAAGGTCAGTGCCATACATACGTTTTAAAGCAAGACAATAGATATATTTCCTTTTATTATTATTATTTTTTTCTTAATATCACTTAAATACTAATTTGAAGCTACTGTGTTGTGGAAGGATTTGTTTGTTGTTTGCATATTGGTTACATATTATCTTAGTGTTTATATTTTTGAATGGTTACATAATTTTATAGCACAATAAATGATGAAAACTGGACCTGGCAGCGCAATCAGTAAAGCATCAGCTCCAGGTGTTGGAGGCTCCGGGTTGATCCCAGGCAGCGACAAACTAAAGTCGTTAAAATGGTAGTTGTGTAGCTCCCTTGCTAGCGCTCAATCAAATATAAGGGTAGTTCCACAACTGGTTGGCCCAGTGTCAGGATAATGTGACTGGGTGTGGTATCATGACAGGTGTTAATGGCATGCTATACACAGTGAGGGCAGCACTATATCTCATTCTGCTTCAAGTGGACACCATCTCCAGATTACTGAAATACTGTTGGTGGGACGATAAACCAAACAAACAAATAAATGATGAAAATAATTCTTTTTTCAGTAAAGTTAGATTATTATGAACACACATATATTGTAAATTTATTTAGGCCAGAGAACAGCCAATACCTTATGATGGTGGTCATGTTGCTATGACATACACAGCCTTGGCAACCCTACTTATTCTTGGGGATGACTTGTCCCGAGTGAATAAAAAGACTGTCCTTGCTGGTCTTAAACATCAGCAACTTCCAGATGGCAGGTGAGTAGTGTCTCTGGTCTTTATAAAAGAAGTCAGATAAAAGAAATTACACTGTAGTAGTGTTAAGTCAAATAATTTCCCTGTTCATGCTACATTTATTTATAAGCATTTTCAAAAGTAAACCTTTTGGTTGCAACTACATGCAAGTAAACAGACCATATTGCTAGAGACTCAGCAGCAAAATAGGACATGTGGATTGGCCAGCTCCCACTGAGAGCTGGTTGAACTGAAATTACACTGTTTGCCAGATTTCCTGATCAATTTGTGCATATCAGACAGAAGTAAAGATAGAATAAATACTAATGCTAAGTAAGATAAATAAATTAATTGAGAGTGGCAATTCTTTTTTTGTGTGTTAATGAATGGATGTCACTTCAACCATTTAAATTGCATTGTCTTATCTCCCTTGCAACTAGGTATTTGGTATTATTTTTGTAGAAGTATTATGATTGTGCCTCTTTAAACTTTTTTATAATATTTTAGTTTGCAACATGCACATATAATCATGTTTTGTGGAATAATAGCAGCCATGAGTAAGAATACATGAGTATCATGATGGAATTGAGTAAATACAGTCGAACCTTGGTTATTCAAACTCGGTTGTCCGAAGCCGACGCATTATCCAGATTTTTTTCCCTATGTGAATTAATGTTAAAAACATCACATTATTCATTTGCATTATTCAAAGTTTCGGCATAATTTGAAGTCAATTTTGGTCCTCAACATAACTTTTAATGCTATCTTAACACATCTTATCCAAAGCCCGATCGCGTCACCGGTCGACCATTGTGTATTGTTACCAGTGAAACTGTGAAGGGAGGTTACTCATCAATGTTTGGCTTTGTTAATTAATTGCTTGAAGTTGTAAATTGGATATGATGTGTTGATTAGTTTGACGATCAGTTACGATGTATAATCAATTAAGCAGAGTGCTACTCCATTTTAAGATTGACATGTACGGTATGCATTTTGTGTCATGGTGGTATTGCAAGCTGTCAGGGTGGACAGGTATAAAGGCTGACCGATATCACTCTCAATTCAGAAGCACAGCATGTGAAATCTTAAAGGAGCATTCTGAAGAAGGAGCCAGCAATTGGGGGATACCCAGATCAACTACAATTAAATACTATGTGATTTAATACTAGGTGCTTGTAACCATTATGTAATGTATGTTGCAGTTTGTTGATGATGATAACATGTTCACATCTATTTGACAATGCTTTATACATACTTGCATAAATTTTGATGTATTATCTTGAAAATAATAAAAAAATGATCCTAATTTTATTATTCATTTCTTTTCCAACAATTTACTTTTCTTTCACTGTTAAATGTATTATGGTATATACATTGCTATTTGCACATTGCCGCAAGAATTACATACTTCAAAATTGTGGACTCCTTGACGAATAATTTTGTAAGTGAAGGCCGTATAAGTTATTTCAACCCATGCATTGTTTTAGATAATTGGGTGGTCCCTATGACTTTGAATAACCGAAGTTCAACTGTAAATAATAAGAATTAATGCTGTTTCTTATAAAAAGTACATGTATATAAAATACTTACCAACAAAAGTAGCTTTTATTATTTCAATAAATAAACCAATAATATTAAATATCAATTATATATCAATTACTTGCATTTATATCTGATTTGGGAATGGTGTGTACTTTTTTTGTCCTATATTGCTGTGAAAGGGACACAAATAGCAATGATGTCATTTACTTACCCATTGTTCTTAGTTTCAGCAGGTCATGTCCCAGTTGGTGCAAGAACTTTCTAATTCAAAAGGTCTTAGATATGACATGCACTATGTGTCTGATGTTTCTCCCAGAGGAATCTTCCGGGGTCTAACAACATCATTTCCAGCTAAAAACCTACATATTAGCGTCACTTTCATTTTTTAAAACGTATTAAGTGACCACAACTTCATTGCAGTTTCCGTCCTGTGAGTGAACCATCTGAGAATGATATGCGGTTTGTTTACTGTGCCTCCTGTATTTGTTACATCCTAGATGACTGGTCTGGAATGGACACAGAAAAAGCAGCACACTATATCAAGAGAAGTGTGGTAAGAATATAAAACACATATAGTTATATTGATCAAATAGAAGCTATTAATGATACATCTTATAGAGATATAGCATAGATATGAGCATCATTTGCTTTCATATTGTTAGCAAGTTGTGTCATTTTGTTTTGTACAAATTTACTTAACTTGAGTTAGTAATTGTGACATGTTTTAATAGGTAAAACCGTCTTGACTCGCAGCATATTATTAATACTAAATAAATGCTATCATCTAATTTTGCATTTATTGCAGACATATGAAGGTGCCATAGGTCAGGGACCTTATCTTGAAGCCCATGGTAAGCAAATTAATCAATTCTTTTATTGTCTTTTTATGTTTATTAGTTTTAAGTTTGATAAAATGACATTTAGCTGCTAAATGTTGAGGAAGAGTTCCGACAAATGTGTAGGAAGATCCACAGCTGCTCTGCGTATCAGCCTGAAGTTATAAATAAAATACTCTACATTCTTATCCAAAGGCACCTGCATCGTTCTTAAAAGTATACTTAAAAAATCTTTAGTTGGTTATTTTTAAAAAGTTCTGTTGTGTCTTACACTGATTGCAAACTATGCTGTAATAATTCCCGCAAATCATCATTTGCCAGAGGATTCAAAATAGTGACTAAACGTGTTTGCATATGTTTTTGTCCCAAAAGTAGGTCTTCCAGATGACTTGAGGTACATTGATGGTTCTACCCAGATCTCCCTCCTTTCAACTGACTTGATTTAATGTTTAGAATTACTTGTCATGGTGTCAAGAAAAGAATGTAATGGGTTTTTGTTGGGGGGGTTTGGTGGAGGATAATGTCATAATGGTATCAGTTGCTGTTGTGAAGAAAGCAACTTATCTGCTTTAAGTAAATAAAACACTCTAATGATGGAAAAAAACAATTGAGAAATCAGAGGTTCATGTTGGCTTTCACTCATGGTTTGGCGATTTTTGGCGTTGTGCGTCAGGCTAATAGATTGGCGATCTTTGGCGTTGTGCGTCAGGCTAATAGTCTGGCGATCTTTGGCGTTGTGCGTCAGGCTCATGCATACGCGATTTTACGCCCTCAAAGTTAAGTGCAAAATCATAAGTGAATACTTCATGTAAAGTCTTTCTTTTATCTTTATTCAGTAAGATTAAGCCTTTATTTATACATTTAGTGAATAAAAAAGGGGGGTTGTTCTGAAAAAATTGTGACAATTTGCTAAGTTTGTAGAGCACCCAAATGGAATTTTCCATTGTTTACACTCGCTGGCAAATCTTACCATTTCTAAACCGCAACAACTCTCACATGATCAGCCTTACAGTAAAAACCGAGTATGCCGATGTAATAAACATCCGCTTCCTTCACAATAAATAGAAGTGAAGTATTTGATGTTGAAAAGTTTTGCCGACTTACCGGAACCCCCTGTTGCTTCGGGGCAGCATTGGATCATAAAACCCACTGACTTATGAAAGGGGCAAAATGTTTTATTGCTCTGTGGATCAACTTGGAAGGTATTTAAGCTTCAATTGATTGCCTCGTTCATTAGCATTCTAATCGCTGTATCGTTAACACCTATTGAAAAAGATCTTGTACACAAATTGTTTGATAGTCTCACTTTATCTTGCTTCAGAAGTATGCCTGGTGCTTATGATACTTTGTTTGGTAGTGACACTGAGTCAGAATTTTCTGTTTTGGGGAATCAGATTTAAATGTTGTTATTTAAATAAAAAACAATAGCAATTAATGAATATTTCAAACATAAAATAAAGAAATTGCCTATGACATATTTCTTTTGTTTTATTCAAACCTTTCTTCTAACAATTTATATAACCTCAAATGCATGAAAAGTATATCATCAGAAAGAAAAATTATTTCTGAATAAACTTTTTAATTACATAAATATGATTAAATAACTCATTCTAGCTTAAAAAATAGCTTAAACATAACTACTGTCAGCTTCCCATCCAAAACCAATAATGCTCTATGAACCTGAGGTACCTTTGTCCCCAGTTTACCTATGCATGCCAGGTGGCCTGATAAGCCATCTGGTTATGCATTAGGCATATGGTTATTTAGGAGAACTGTATGAGTGAAAGGGTTAAAATGACCTTATTTTTTTATAGCCACAGATAGTGTACATATACCATTATATAATTATCATTATGCTGATTTAACTGTATAAAAGTACATCTAACTAAAACAGTTTTTATTGAAAAGATCATCTGTTGTTGGGACATTAATCTTCATCCCCTCCTTGTAAACATACAGTTAACTATTCCAGGTGGCTCTACGTTCTGTGGTGTTGCCTCTTTAGTACTGATGCAGAAATTGGACTCCATGTTCTCAGCCAAAGAGTTGAAAAAACTACGTCATTGGTGTGTTTCGAGGCAGCTGTCAGGATTCCAGGGGCGTCCAAATAAACCAGTTGACACTTGCTACTCCTTTTGGGTTGGCGCAACTTTAGAGGTATGTCGTTACATTTTGTATCATTTGTTAATTTTTAATACATTGTTTTACATATACATCATTTGAGTGTTGATTGAGTTTAATTTATTTTCATTTAGGAAGGATGTCCATTATATTTAATCAGACAATTTTCTTTTACAGAGTTACCTCACTAATATTGATGCTAGTATTATGAAATTAGTTCTTCCTACACCCCAAAACTTGTTCAGTTAATTTCTTCATAAATATTGCTCATTGTCTGAGTACCGGTAACTATTGTACCTAGCTCTCTTAAAGTGCAAATATTTGTCCTGGAAGCCATCCACTAATAGGTAGTGACCAATGACCACTACAACTCAACACTCAGAGCATTTACTGGGGTTTGTAGTTTAAACAAACAGTGATGAGTGGCCGCCAGCTGTTAACATTAGAAGTAAACGTTTTTTGAAAAGCCTGTAAATGCCTATAGCTGTAGTAGCTTCATAGCATGCCATCTTGTTTTATTACAGCTACTTGGTGCCTATAGATTTGTCAACTCTGAGTGTAATAAAGCTTTCCTGATGGACACCCAACAGCCAATCACTGGAGGGTTCTCTAAGTGGCCCAGTCATAGCCCAGGTACACTACCTGCTGCTTATGTATTGAACATTAGGCTTCATTAATAACCAATTGCAGATAGAAGTCTTCAATTATAATCACATAAATATTGTGGATATTTTTTGATGTAGCTGTCTAACCTTCTTTTGACATACTAAGAGTAACTGACACAAGGCAAGTTTGGATGTATATTAAGTGGCCAGCATTCGTAAAAAATTATTCATACTCATCTTTGCAAGAAACGCTGCACTTAAATTATGATATATACATTCTGTGTGAAAAAATCTGCCATCACTGAAATCTATATTCCTGCAAGTGTAGTACAATGACATCATTCACAATTGATAGGCAATTTCATTTGATTCATATTGGACCCTTTCCTGATGGTGAGAGTATGGGCACACCAGGATTTTTGGTGCGTGCTTCGGTCTTCCATCGTAAAGTAGCTCCTGCACATTTAAAAAAAGTTAAGTTGACACTTAAAAATAATGCAACCAAATAATCAAAACAGCTTATTTTGAACATTGCATTGATAATCCACATCAAACCATTACAATTAAATGCAACTTTTTACCTCAAACCAGGGCTTTAACACACTTTAACACTCGGTACTGTTAGGTACACATGGTTTCTAAAAATAGCATTTTACTTATTTGTAACCTACACCTTTACACTGGTGAACTGTCTTAGATCATATCATTTCGACTTCGTTTCATGTCAGTTTTTACCGCGTGTAACAAAAGTTAGATGCACATTTTGAATACTTGTTGCAGTATTTCGCATAGTTTGTTATTGTTAAAAGTAGATCTTGGCAAAAGAAGTAAAATAGCATAAAGTCTCAGTATGAATCTTTCTCTCCATCCATGTTTTTTTTCTCACAATATTTTGCTTTAGCTGTGCCCTTTAGCAACATGTTATGACTACAGATTTGTGTATAATTGTCTTTGGGGATTGGCTGCCATTTTGCCGGTCTTCTTTCCCCCCATTTTACCTCAGATGCCTATTTCTGAACGTAAAATTGCCAAGGTGATCCAAATGAGGTAAGGACTACCCCAACACTTTCTGCCACCACCATCCTGATATACTGGTTTGTAGATTGAAATTATTTAATTGCACATAGCTTGATAGGTTGATAGGTAATACCATACCTTCTGTTTCAGTTATTAAAGAAATGAACATATGTGAAGCTATCCTTAGTAATTTTTTTCCAATAAAATCTGCAGTTTTATGATATTCACTAGTCAAAGAAAAACAGTGGATGGGTTGTTATAACCCTCCCATCTGCATAAGCCTTGGTTAACCTTTTAGTTAAGATTCATTATTCGAAAATTGTCCAAAGATATTCCGTACTTGATAAACTTGAAATTATTGTTCACTTTCAAATGAAGAACCCCTTTCATAAAGACCACTTACACTAAAAGTGATTTTGGCTGAGTCTTGACCTTCTTTAAATTTGAATTTTTGGCATTGATGTTTTTGTTAAGGTCCATTTCTCAAAAACTGTCAATACTTTCAAAAGTGGAACCCAGTTCAATAGGGCAGGTAACACTTACACTCATTTTGGCACAGTTATGCCCCTTTTTTCAACTAAGAGTTTTCTGTTGAAATTAGAGCAAACATATGTGATGTGTTCCTAATACTATTCGTATTTATATCTTTAAGGGGTGTTTTACTTTGTGTGAAATTTGATAGTAAATAAACTGGTTGATTGTTATGAATTGTGATACTTGAACAAAAAACAATAAGTAATTTAATGATAAATTTGTGTAACATCCTTTTTAAAAGTTGGTCTGCAACTGTAATTGATGCTCTACATAAGCAAAGGTGGTACTTACACATTGCATAATACTACCAAGTAGATACTAAAAAGGTCACTTGCATGTACAGTCTTTTAATTAACACAGTTACATCTCTTGCAGATGCTCTCCATGCCTATTTTGGAGTATGTGGACTATCCTTGATGGGGGAGCCAGGTCTTCAGAAGATGCATGCAGCCTTAAACATCAGTAAGCGGGCTGCACAACACCTTTTCTCCCTCCAGAATCAATGGATCAGCCCATCATGATGCTGGAGACCATAGGGATGTTTTGCAATTGTTCCACCTCTCACTGACTTAAATGCACAAAGTTAGAGAACCTCACTTAGCTGATGAAGAAATCTAAGTCTCTTTCCGATTTCTCCCAGCAGAAATCTGATATGTTTAGAGCATTCACTGAGAGTCTCTGATGGCACCTAATCTTTATAACACCTGGTATATTCCAAGAGATCCAACAAATAACCACTCACAATGTTGCAACCGACTGCAGATGATTTTTTTTTTTTTAAATAACAGTAGGATGGATTATCCAGTGACCGTGCTGTCAGACTGAGCATTCAATCTTTGTGTGTTTAAGTCTTTGCTTCTCTTATTTATTTATCAATTATGTGTTTATGTATATCTTTTCTCCTGTTACCTGTAAACAATTTTATTAATTGAACCTTTATTTAATTTACAAACGTTTGGTATTTGTAACTATTTAGATTTGCTTTTGTGAAACAGCTTCACAAGTACTTGTCATCTAACTAAAGAATGTCACAAACACCAAATTGTGTAAACATGCTTATAGTCTAATTTAGAAATGTTATTAAATGTGCAATTTTGTAGTAGTTTAACTTGCTCTTTTTTCAGTTTAAATAGATTTAATATCTGGTATATTTGTTTTATGCTAAATAAATTATATTAGATATATCTCAGTATCTCAATATTGTTTCCAATTTGTTATGAGTGAGAAACTTTCTTTAACAATTTTTCAGGATACTACATTATTATAATATTTAATACATGAGTACACTCTCCGACACTCTTAATTCACTAAATTTATCGTTTGTCGCAGGCTAGGTCTGTGTGGAACAAAAAAATGTTATCAAAGAAGCTGAAATGAATCTAAATTGGGAGGCTTACTCCATTTCATTTGTTTATTCTTTCTATTTTTGCCTGTCTTTTCTAAAAAGTGATAAACTAAAGCTCTGTATATGACTTTGAAACCTGTTTAAAAGGTTTACAGAACTGAATTTTTGTTTACTTCTTGATTGTGTAATTGAAAAAGAGTTATTAAATAGATCTGCATAAGACCACAACTATTTTTATAGTGTTTTGTATAAATATTTCACATGATGGTTGTAAATAATATCATTATAAATGTCTATTATATATCTAATCCAAATAAAGCTAACACAAAACTATTCAGCTTTTTCATTGCTTGTTGAAAATCTTATTTGTTGGTATAAACCTAAGTAAATGGTCTAAAATGAGGACTGATATGTCTGGAAGGATTAAATTTGTATGTTCAAATTTTTTTTTCTAACTTCTCGGCAAGAATTAATCAAATCCTTAAGAAAATGGTGTAGATCTATATCAACCTTTTATTGCTTGGAGCTTTTTGACCAGGATCTGTCATTTTTACTGTGTCAGTAGCACAAGGTATAGATAGTTTCCACATCAGTGAAGATCCCTTATCTTGGTAGCCATCTTTGATGGCAACTCAAAGGAATTTTCAGATGAATTGTATAAAAACGTAAAAAAAAAATTCTTGTAATTCCTTAATTTTTGGTCCAAAAATTAAAAGCTTTACACCATTGGAAAGCTCTTGTTGAGATTCATATTTTTAGAATACAATATTGTTAAAATTGATAAATGCAAAAAGAGTAACTACGCAGAATTAAAAAAGATTATTTGCTCATCCTTTGACAAAATGAACAGTGTGCCTTTTTTGGTTGTATTTTATTACCTACTATCAAAATATATTGATATTTAAAATACTTCATAAAAGCTATTAAATTTGATAAAAAAAATCAGTAAAATAGAATGAAAAATAAAAACAGTGGTGATTTATATAGAGCACATATTTCCAGATTTCGGCCGGCATTAGCTTCTGCCTTCAAAAGATGGCTGCCTTATCCGTGCCTAAGACATCACATGAAAACTATCTATAGTTACATAAATACAAGTTAGCATATAAATCAATTCACTTTTATTCATTACAGTGCATGAAATATAGAGGTAGAGTACAAGTGGTAAAGTCCAAAACTTAAAACTCTTCTTGACTCTTCTGTCTCAATGCCTGGTTTTTAGTTCCGGTCAGGGCCTAGGACTAATGGTCATATTCACCAACCACTCGGAACTCCTCGGGTAATTCCGTCCTCTACGTAATCACCTCGGAAATAATGCGGTCGCCGCCATATTGACGAACTACTTCCAAAATGGCAATCGTACCTACTCGGCGATCTCCGGCAAGCTTCGAATATAGACATCACCGAAGCGTGATCCGAGTGCATGCAGGGTAATAACTGGTACATTACACTTTTACCAAATCCTGTTGGTAATATAATTACAGTATCAACTAAGTTAGAATATATTCTTCAACGAAGCAATCTGCTCTTCTTTCAAGGAGTATTGAATCTCCATTATATCTTAAGCGTACTGCATGCACTTTGAAAAGTCAGCCATCTTTGTTTACATAATGCAATGAGAAGTTATTCGCCGGGGCAAATCACCAACTGGTGTATTCATACAATTACATCCGAGGCGTTATATCCGAAGCTTGTCGGAGATCGCCGAGTAGGTACGATTGATTCACCAACGTTCTTCAGCAAGAATTGATCGACACATGATTTTAAGTCACAATATCTTTACAATATATAAGGTTAACTGTTTGAAATATTGCATGATGCCAAAACTGAGCTGTTAAGGAGTAATATAATCACATTTTAACAAGAAAGAAATATTTACTTCCATTGCTATAATTTTAACTTGTTCAAATCATGATTTGGGTTTAAGAATGTTATGAAGCCTAAATGTGGGAAAATGATCTGAGGTTTCCCAGACATTTGTCTAGGTCTTCTGCCAAAATTAACTTACCGACCACAATTGAGTTTCTGTGATGTATCTAAAAGGTGGTATCTGACAGTTTGGATCATTATTATTTTCATTAAACATCATAATCAACTAGTGTTACCTGAACATATATCGCTAAATGCTGTTTATTGATTACCTACACTTGTCAGAAAACTGAACTATAACGCCACAATCGCCATTTAAATCACGTATTTCCTATCTTAGCCACAGTTATTTGTAAATTAAGAAATAAGAAAATCACGTGACCACTTATGTTTATGCTTTTCCATGTAATCCCCTGTGACGTCGATGTCTATTTTTAACAGGAATCTCAATCGTACCTATTTATAGATTTGAAAAGAACAAACATTTAAGTGCTACTTTACGAGTTTTACTGACCTAAAGGTGAAATACTGGTGGCAATCTGCCAAAGTTTAGACTTAAGTATGATTTTTTTCTGCAGAAATTATGTACAAACACCCCAAACAGAGGTCAGATATTGTTACATATATTAGATATAGGCAAACTGTTGGATACTACGTCTAAAAGCAAACAAAAGTACTAGTATAAGTTAACTTTAGCAAGTTAATACGTAAGGACTTAATTTTACTCTTTGTTATTAAATGACCTATAGTATATAAAAAAACTCACTCTATGGAATTAAATCATTACTCATGAAAGTGTAGGTGGGGACTTTATGATTATATTGCATTAAAGGAAAAGCAACAGTTTACCAAACTCCGCACAGGGTTTACGACATCGCTACGTTGGCTTAAAACCACTGCCATCATACAAAATCACGTGACGATAGGCAGATGAGCTATGACGTCTTTGCCTGCCAACAGAGACTGAAGACACTCGATCTGTTTGGGTTTCGCTTTTATGGAGGAGTCAAACTCCGTTATTACTTTGTGAATTTCTTCAACAGTATCCATTGATTGTTTACATCGAACCGGTGTAACACTGAAATTTCGCCATCGGCGAAAGGACGGAAATGGCCGAGTTGTTACGATTGTAGTGATAAATACATTCTTTTTTTTCTTTATCGTTAGAATTTGTTTTTCATCCATTATTAGTCGTTTTTCTAACATACACATTCATTCCTATTGTCATTTGACTGAACAAAAATTAAAAGTAAAAAAATCAAATCATTTCAGATCTGGAAGGATTTCTGTGTGGTGGCAGAGATTCTCCTTACTGAAAGGGGGAGATCACTGCGTTGGAGATTGACAGTTTACCTCGTGAGGTGTGGCGGGAGATAACTCCAGATAAGATAGTGTCACTGTAACCTTTTATCATTTCTGACAAGCAAGCCCAGTTATCTAGAGACCACAGTTATCTAGAGACCGTTTATATCTGTCCAGCATCTGTGTTGCATGGGTAATAGGGACACCTGAGGTGATATTTATAGAAAAAACGCGAACGTAATAATGATAAAAGGCACATGGAAATTGATAAAAGTGAATTATTTGTACTTTTTTATTATTTGAACTGTTCTGGTAGATTAACATTGAGAGATGCATTTACCTGATATGTTGATGAAGCAAATTCATACAAACAATATATATATATAGCATGAGTGATGTTGAAGAGGAAAAAACACATTCGCAAGCTGTGATAGGTGAAATAATTTACAGACATTTTAGATATTTACAGACATTTTAGATGGGCGAAGTACATCATCAATCTCGGATAAAGCAGTACACTAATTGTAAGCCGACGTGATACCCTATCTTGTCGGACCCTCATCAACTGCTGCTCGACTTATCGGGATCACGTGACAACAAAGCTCATCAACAGCCATTATACTTATTGGTTGTTAACACTTATCCTGCTAAGAACAAAATAATTAGGTTTATGCAAATAATGTAGATCGAGATCAGATAACTCCCAGACAGCTGTTTTGATCAAAATCTTCGCTTTATGCTGCTAATTCATCAAAGACATAGTTAGCAAATAATTAAGAATTTAGCATTGATTATTGACCATTAAGCATGAGAAGGGTTAAGCCCACGTACATGAGTAGCAAAACAAACCCTGCCATTAACTGAGGCGATTAATTAGATAGGTCATTTATGTCCGACTTGGAGGGATGCAGCTGTAGTACAATAAACTCTGGCTTCTGGTCAAAATGTCAATGGCACGTAGAAGCCCCAAGAGGGCATCTCTGCCAGCTACAGTAGTGTGTTGAGTCTATTGATGGCTGGAGGATGGCCATTTGTTGTTTTTATGGCTAAATTTTGAGCCGAACAAACGTTTTGTTTAATCCAGAACAATGCTGTGTAAATCAGTAAAAGTTAATAATGTAACATAGAGGATATTGACATTTAAGATTTATGTTTTCAGTCTACTTCTATGTGAAAAAGTCAATTAAACCACCTTTAATTTCCCCTAGTTCTATTGTTTAAGTGATTTCAACATATCACTCTCTAATGACAACGAAGATTAAAGATGGTATTCGGAAAAACGATCTCTCGAAATTATATTGATGACATTCATTTATGTAGAGAGTTAAGATTCTACATGCCCAACTGTCAATACAAGCATGTATCTATCACGCAAATTCTATTGTTTTCCATTCAATACATCCATTGTATAGTTTGTTATTACACTGGTCTACTACAGAGGTATTTTATTGATGACGTCATCACAATGCAAATTGTCTCATACCACTATTTCTACCTAGTATTGGTGTTTCGTAAAGTCGTATTGGGACGATTAAAATGATAAGATAAAAATAATCTTACACTCGTTGAAATTTAATACGAACCTTTATAAAACTAGTCCAGAAAAAAATGATAGTAAGCGCGCCTTGGCTCGCTTACTCTTACTTTTCCTTAACTTGTTTAATAAATGTTTGCATTAAATGACAACTCGTGTCTGATCTCTATTTCTTATTTGAGCAACGCTATCAATGATTGTTTTTTTATACCAACCCCTTTCACCGTTTGGTATTTGGCGAGCACAAAACAAGTTCAAGATACTGTGAAAGCATTTTATTTCGTGGGGCATTTAATTTCGTGGAATTCGTGGGCAAGTCAATCCACGAATTTAAGTACCAACGATATAAAATCCCCTCGGTTAGACTTTCGAATGCTAGATTTACTTGTAAATCATGTCAACATATTTTTACTAAACAGGACATAATGCTCAAACAAACAGTATTGTTATTTGTATTTGATATATGCACACTTTTTGATGCCACTTTTAATTGTGTAATTTTACATGAAGTTGGCCTATACACTCCTACTTAACTGTTCATATCGCACCGTATTAAATAATATTGTTTTTTTTATTGTACATGTTCGTACATGTATTTATCATAGGAAGTTCATTGTGTATAGGCCGTTGTATATAGTTACACTTTCCGAATAAGGACCGTACAGATAACGAGGTACTGACCTATTTGTCGCCGGATACAATTCGTTTCCGCACTTGTAAAGTACACAACAACGCACCAGTAAAATGAATATTCTGGCGTCTAATTTTATGCTTTAGATTTTAAATGTAGAAAACGGTAAAAGTACTGTTCTACAGTGATCTTCCATTTTGTTCTGGGCTCAAATAAGATAGTGTGTGAGTGTGTTTGTTGGTAATTTGAAAAAAAACTCAGATCTTGTGAAGTAAATAGTCAATTGTCCAAAACATACAATTATGACTGACGTGTCATACTAGGATCAGATTCAATCACATTCAAGCACTTTAAGCACTCGACCGTCGGGGAAAACTTGCTTCGATGGTATTGTTCGTTTAGCTGTTAATAGTCAAAGGGTAATCTTCGACCATTTCAGCTGAAAGAAATGCCAAATGTACAAATTTTTGTTTAACTGGGTAACAGAGCGGATATGTTGTTATCGTGAAAAATATGCCAAAAAAAAAACTCGTGATAACCTGTTTTGGAAAGATGACACGCACGCCCCCCCCCCCCCCCCCCCCCCCGCAAAAGTTTGCCAAACTTTAAAGACCCCTTTTTGCAAGTTGGCCAAATTTAAAAAAAAATGACATAAATTTAACAAAAGGATTATTCCTCTGGAAAGCTTTCAAAATTTACAAATGATTTGTTGTTGTTTACTTCCCAACACACGGTCTTTAAGCACTTCTTGTACAAATGCCCATACAAGTAACAGTTAGGCTTTCTGACCTGAAGACACACTGGTGTGCAGGACCTTTAAGCATCATTAATCAAGCCATCTTCTCTTTAATTTTCATTACTTTCATTATTATTATTATTATTATTATTATTATTACTATTGTTGTTGTTGTTGTTGTTGTTGTTGTTATTATTATTATTATTATTATTATTATTGTACACAACATCACAACCTAAAACCATACCTATTTACTATATGTGTATGCTAAAACTGAATTTGAAATAAAAAGATCGGCGTTTACAAGATTGTTTACCAGTCTATCGAATTTCCAATAAAATTAAATGAACGTACTTCTTGTTGTTTTGTCTTTGTAACATCTCTAGTTTACTATAAACTAGAGGACCGGCCGCAATAGCTCAATTGGTAAAACGTCGGCTGACTCGTCGGTGTCATTATAATGGACCGACCGGGTTCAGTCCCTGGGCACCTCATAAGTGCCCTTGTGCTATAATGATAAAAATGTTGCTGCACAGTATCGGCAAAAATGCCGGCAAATCCCAAATCCTATAAACTAGAGGGAACTTTAGGGCAAACATAGACCTAGAGTTTCTAGCATCGAAACAAGAAACAGTTCGATGAATAATTGATGACAAGAATACGTGTATCTCTATTATAGTCATATCCGCCCCTGTATTCTTATTTCGTGCCGCGTGCATCACGCACCTGAGCAATCATTCATCCGAACGTAAGCCCTTATCATACCGAGTTTCCCTCTCATGCACTGACAGTTACATTTACTGAATGATAACTGCATAGGAGGATGTCTAAATTTATATATACTCAGTACAAAGTTTAGGTTTTGTTGTTTACAGTAATATGGAAAGGCAACAACTATACCAACCGACACTGCAGTAAGTTATATAGAGCCAGATAATCCATCTCTCAACGGATGCTGACGGATCTGGATCTACACTGATCAATTCGTGATTTGCAGGTTTATAATAGATACAATATATTGGGCTAAACTCATTCTTGAAATCGTGTATCATAAGAAAAAAACTGCGAAGAGACACTGACCACAGCCGGAGATATCAAAAGCTTTATAGTTTGACATCAGCCCCTTCGTTCTCCACCTCCAACCGAAATTACTATCATAAAACAAAACCAAACATCCTCACACAAAATGGTCCCTTTAATATTCAAGGTGGTCATCTTGGTGATCGACGAAGGGTTTGTTGCCCCGTTTCAAGCGTGTTATCGACCTCGCCAAATGACCCATCTATGCAAAACTACAGACAATCAGAAAACAGAACTGAATGCAATCGATTTGCTAATGCTAAATGACGCAAAGGCTAAGTAGATCTGCTTCAAACGCGTTAATGTACAACGGCCATGCATCCATGTTGTTTGGAACTCGAAGAAAACGAGGATTTGAATAGAGTAGCCGTTTGTGTGGTGTGTTTGATTTTCTTTTATAACGTACACCACTCCAGCCCCCAAATAACCGTCAAAATACCCATTGCATTCTCATTCTCACCACCACATACAACTACTACTAGTACTTCTACTACAGCTACTACTACTCATACTCCTTATACTATTACTACTATTACTGCTATTACTACTACTACTTCTACTACTGCTACCACTTTACTACTACTACTACTACTACTTCTACTGCTGCTGCTGCTGCTACTACTACTACTACTACTACTACTACTACTACTACTACTACTACTACTACTACTACTACTACTACTACTGCTACTACTACTACTACTACTACTACTACTACTATCACTACTACTACTACCATCATCATTATCATCACCATCCTCTTTCTCCCTCCTCCTCCTCCTCCTCCTCAACGTTATCGTTGTCAACCTTGATATATATTTATAATAATCACGTGAATCTCCTTCTAATTATCCCCTTTTTTCATCATCAACAGGTAGCCTCACTTGTAAAACCAAATGACAATAAATTATGAAAACCCATGAAATGACTAATCTCTCTAAAACTGATACTTTCAATGCTCCTTGTATCCTTTTATCAATTGTCGACTATCATTCATTATTATAACGTAATTAATTATGCATACTAACATCTTTTCACGTAGTCCGTCTATCACATATTACCATAATTGTGTCGATGTTATGTATGTAAAATGTAACAGGTAAATGTACCTGCCGCATATTTTTGCATATTTAGATCTATTAACACGTCAATTCCTCGATACACGTATTTTCATAAGGCACATCAACAATCACGTTTAGTGTATCTCAACGTCATTTTTTTTCCATTTTAAGTTAAATAGAGTTAAAATAATCTGACTTTTACAAATGAAATTTAATAAGGTATACCTTACGTCTGACTTCTGCTTGTGTCGGACACTAAACAGATATTTAGATCTAAGTATTTTTTCTATTGCAATGCTTTAAATGGTGGAATTCAGTCTGTTAACGAAATACAAAACATTAAATAAATGAATGTTAAAAAAAAGGGGGAAAAGGGCAGATCTGGGCCATTTGGGAGTTTGGGTTAGCAGACGGCGAATGAATCCGACAGTGGCTGTATCTTCTCATTAAATATAAAGGAATATATTTTGTTTGAAAAATCTTTCTCAACTGTATATTAGTCGCGACCAATACATCTTATAAAGCTAATTAATTAGACTAATAAGTTTTATTTCAATTAACGTAAGCCGTTTTTGCATCTTGCAAAGTTTTACTTAGTGATCGTATTCATTGCTTGGCTACTGATAGCGGAGTCTACAGGTAAAACAACTCGCATGTTTCTAAAAATAGATTCGCGACACGTGGGACTTTCCGCACTATGTAGTCTCGTGTTTACATATCGTGAAGAACATAACCATCGTAACACGTAAGTGGGATGGTAGCGTTGCATCCACGTAGGATACTTTACACATATGTGAAACATTCGACCTTTAAATTGTTTTCAGTTGTTGTGATGCGGGATGCTTAACAAATATTGCCTTTGGGAATAACATATGGATGTTATCGTATTTTTACTACAGAACGTCTGCAGTGCATACGTTTATCGGGGTGAGACTTGAGTACAGATACCTCATCAATGAAAGTAACTTCTCAAGTGTTGTGTTTGTGGATAAGCAGATAGTGAATATGTTAATAAAACTCTGGCCTACACGGATGTGATAATGGTTGGTAGCGGTCAACAACAAAGTTCAAAGTTTGGGATCATAGTATAGTGGTGGATGATAGTGTTGCTGTGTTTATAACGGTCATATGAAACTAGGTGAAGTTCTGGTCTAGGATTGTTTACGCTAGTGTGACAGTTGTCAACATCTAGGTTCAAAGTTTGGACTACCGAAATACATCTATATGGGCCAATAAATTAAGTATATTGTCGCACAGTTGGATCTAGCGTCCATGCACTTCTGGCTTGTGCATCCTGCTGTGAAAGAAACCTAGGTTTCACGTGCATAACGGAATCATGGAAAAGTCCACTGACCCACAGCCGACAACAATTCAAAGATGCAAAGGTGCGCTGTTAGTTTTTGTGCTGTTTATGACGGCGTTGTCCGGATTTTTGTTCTTTTCTCCTGTGTTTATTGCCGTTTTTGCCATTAAGTCTCGGTCTGCCCGATGGATTGTTGACAGTATAATAAGCACATGGTTTGCCCTGGCTGTTGGAACATACGAGTATTTAAACGGTGTCAAAATTGTTGTCACAGGTGACGTACGACAGATGAGCAAAAATAGAACCGCCCTGATTGTCATGAATCATCGAACAAGGGTGGATTGGCTGTTTTTCTTCTCCGTGCAAGCAAGGTTTGGTTCCCTAAGGCGATTCAAAATTTCACTAAAGGATGAATTGAAGCATGTACCTGGGGCTGGATGGGCTATGCAAGCAGCACACTTCCTGTTTCTGAAACGGAATTGGGATCTCGACCGGGTGCGCATTGAAAACAGCTTTAAGCACCTAGCAGACTATGATTACTGTCCACAATTGTTACTTTTTCCAGAGGGAACTGACCTTGCGCCATCAAGTCGCGAAAAGAGCCGACAATACGCGAAAAAGAACGACTTGGAGGACTATAATTATGTCCTGCACCCAAGGACAACAGGGTTTACGTCTGTGGTCAACTACATGAAGAAATACAACCAGCTAGATCAGATCATAGACGTGTCCGTCTCTTACCCACAGAATGTGCTTCAACGAGAAACTGCGCTGATTCACGGAGACTTGCCGCGCGAGATTGTGTTCCATATTAACTGCTATGACATCAAAGACGTTCCAAGTGAAAGTGAGCCAGCATTAGGCAGGTGGTTGGAAGAGAGGTGGAGAGAGAAAGAAGAGTACCTGAAGAAATTTTACGAGAATCTTGAGAATAGAAACACCGTGGGGGCTCCGGACAATGGTTACACTACAGCTCAGAATGTTGAAATAGAAAGGAATACATCGGCGAGTCTGATAGGTGCATTTTTGTTTTGGGCAGCACTGTGTTCTTTGATATTGTTGTTTTTCATTTACAGTTCACTATTCAGGTGGTACCTTTTACTGGCAAGTATAGCAATTACCTGCATAAGTACTACTGTCGGTTTTGACACCTTTTTGATTTCTTTAGCTTCCCGGTGATGTGAGCATTTGAATGATTGTATATTACCACTTTTGAAACTGATTTTAACAATATTAGAAACAAATATATACTCATTTCAGGCTGGTTTTACTATGTTAGAGATGTGTTTTTATTTTGTCTAAAAGGTCACACGATTAAGGACACGATCGACTTACATATTGGAGTGATCTCACAGACAGAAGAGAGTTAAATATAG
Source organism: Sinonovacula constricta (assembly GCA_007844125.1). Lineage (NCBI taxonomy): Eukaryota > Metazoa > Mollusca > Bivalvia > Cardiida > Solecurtidae > Sinonovacula > Sinonovacula constricta. The sequence continues at coordinate 60,812,887 of CM017559.1, read as the reverse complement.
TTAATTACATAACCAGAATATACATTTTTGATGACAATATAGCATATGAACTGGAACTTGTTTTGTTGTGTTCTTAAAAAAGATAAATGCCATATTTCTTCTTTTCGGTTTTGGGATTTTTGACAATCTGGCGAATTTAAAGGTGGTATCCGAAAGTTTGCCTACATTTAATGTATGTAACAACATCTGTTTGGGGTATTTGTGTATCATTCTGTAGAAAAACAGTTCTTTAGTCTAAGCTTTGACAATTTTCAAGAGGATCTCATGTTGGGGGCAGTAAAACTCGCTAATCAACATGTTAAAAGTTCATTCTTTTCAAATCTATTAATAAGAATGATAGGGATTTCTGATAAAAATAGACATCGACGACACAGCGGATGACGTTGATGACCTAAACAAAAGTGATCACGTGGTATTCTTTATTAAAAAATAGCTAACTGTGTAGCGTGGCTCAGATAGGAAATACATGTTTGTAATGACTATTGTGGCACTATGGTACACTTTTCAGACAGGTGTAGGACATCAATAAACGAAATTTTACTGAATGTGTTCAGGTAACAATAGTTTATTAAGATGTTTAATGAAAATATTTTTGGTCCAAACTGTGGGATACCACCTGTAATTTATAATGCCCCCCCCCCCCCCCCCCCCCCCCCCCACCCCTTCCCGGAAATAACATAGTTATAGGGTATAACGCTTCAGACCAATTCTTCTTCTAGTGAGTCAGCACTCATTTAAAACGATGTTAAAATTGTAGTACTAATTTCATGTAAAAGAAATCATGACGATACGTTCGCTTATTTTTATTAAGTTTCTCTTCAGAGATCGACTTATAAAGTGATGATTTGTATATATGACTTTATTACGTGATTCCTTTCGTCTTCGTTGTTTATTATAAAGTGTTAAAAGTACATGAATACGGTATCAGAATGCTGATCAGCGCCATCTGGTTGTGTTGAAAATACAAGGTCTTATCTATACCTTTCTCTGCATCAAAGTGCCTGGAAGCATAGAATAGCAGGTGGTATCCGCCACCTTTAAACTGTATTAGAAAGTGAAAAATATAACAAAAACTCTACACCAGTCAATTCTTTAATAGTTAAATCAAATTAAACACAATGTGTATATTTATAAATAGCACAAATGTCACGCATCAAAAATGATCGCTGGCTGATATACAAATCAAATCAATTAAACGCAATGTGTATATTTATAAATAACACAAATGTCATGCATCAAAAATGATCGCTGGCTAATATACAAATCAAATCAATTAAACGCAATTTGTATATTTATAAATAGCACAAATGTCATGCATCAAAAATGATCGCTGGCTAATATACGAATCAAATCAATTAAGCGCAATGTGCGTATATAAATGCCACAAATGTCATGCATCAAAAATGATCACTGGCTGATATACCAATCAAATCAATTAAGCGCAGCGTGTATATTTATAACTAGCAAAAATGTCATGCATCAAAATGATCGCTGGCTGATATACAAACAGAATAAATTTAAAGAGTCATTATCACAACTTTAGTTAGTTTTGCCTGCAAATTGTTAACACAATGGCTAATATGTTTTAAAATCTAACACAATTCCATTTAACTTTAACGTTAAGCACAACTATTTTGCCTTTATCATATGATCATTTTATACTGTATCTTCAAGGTTAAATAATAACATTAATATATATCAGTTATACAAACAAATGCCGACAATTGTTTAAAATTAAGTGCCATTCATTTATATCATACCAAATTGCAATTGGAACCAATAGAAGCATTTATACTGTATATCATGGGCGAATGATTCCGGCATAAAGGCCAGAATCAGTTCACTTGATTGGCCCAATACTACAGGTATTGCATAATATAAGGCTCAGTTACCTGCATGTGATTCAGACATGGTACATATTAATTTACTCAACCTAAATTATACTGATAAGATTTAAAAAAGCTCAGTTGGCCTTAGATCGAAATGGTTTCATATGACAGCACGCCACGTTAGACCTTTGGGATTTATGATTAATTAAACTATGTATACAAAATTAGTATTTTTAATTAAATTAATTTATACTCATTGATAATAAAATGCCTTTTGAATAAATCAATTAAACCATTGGCTTTGAGAGCAGGTGTAAGTATGGTGCATCATAATTATGATGATTCTCTTCTTGCCTTCTGTGTGTGGTGCGAGTTTTTTTTTTACCCCGTTGCCATGATTTATAACCTTTTTTAGGGGTGGGGGTAAGGTGACAAATACTGGTTAACTAAAAAACACGATCCGTTTGAATGAAACAAACCCAATATATATTTAGCCTGTGAATAACACTTAGTTAAACTTTCTTTCAAAGTGTGATAGTCAGAATGCTTGTGTTTTACCATTTGGCCGGAAGTGGTTCTTAAAAAGCGAAACTAGTTCGAAAATATATATCTTACGGTTACACTGTAAATAACAACATGCAAAATTGTCGTTAATTTGTTGGAAAAACAGTTAGGATAATTGTAATAAAATCATCAAATAAACTTAAAACATTTTATTTCCCTCGTCAACATTGGGTACTCCTTTATTTGTCTTTATCATAGCTCGATGACTATTCTAGCTTAGCAAACACTCTTGTTGTACACTCCAAGTCTGCTCCCGATTTGATACCTACAACATGTTTACGCGCGTACCTAAGTACATCTTGTCAGTCCTATCAGTGCGGAAGCAGCCGTGCATTTCACAGCTAGAAATAAGTTCCGTTGCTTAAGAGTGATAAAAACATGCACGATTTAGAGTTTCTTATTCACTGATAGCAGTGCTACATCTAAACGAATGATGACCTCGCGTGTCTTTAAAATACAGATCTTATCAATTTTGCAAAATCGTGTCATGAACTGAATGACTATTTGCACCCATTGTTAAAATGACTTACCAACGCCTCGGTTAAGAGGCTTCTTCGCCTATTAGTTTCCGTCTCTCATGAACTAGTAAGTCGCATTATTGGATAGTAAGTTTCCACATGAGTGAAGATCCATTGTATTGGCAGCCATCTTTGATGGCAACTTCAATAAATTTTCAGATGAATTGTATAGAAGCGTACATTTTATTTCCTTGTTACTTCTTTATTTGTGGTCCAAAAATTAAAAGCTAAATACCATAGGAAAGCTCTTAAAATTAATGTTTTAAGAATACAATAATTTTTAAATTGATTAATGCGGAAAAAATTACTACACAGAAATGAATAAAATGACTGGCTCATCCATTAACAAAATGACTAGGGTTCTATTTTTTACATTTAAACTATCAAAATATAGTTTTGATTTTTAAAATGCTATATAAAAGCTGTTAAATTTGATATAAAATTCAGTAAAATAGACTGAAAAATAAACACGCATTTATGAGTTTAATACAGCATATATTTCCAGATTTCGGCCTGCATTAGCTTCTCCCTTCAAAGATAGTTGCCCTAAACTGTCTTATCCGTGCCTACGACATCATAATTGTAAAAAAACAATGGTGGTTAAGTTTTATACAAGGACATCATAACATGTTTCTGTGTCAACATATGAAAGTTAAGGTTGCTTCCGAAGCAAGTTCGACTTGATTCTGGTTAGACTGGTGCGCATGCGCCAGTCTTAAGTAACGATGCTGTGAACACGGCGACGCGCGGTCGTTAACTTCGGGTGTATCATTGCGACCACGAGAGCGTATTCAAGTAGTTGTGCGGCATAAGAAGTAGTGCGTTTTTAGAAAACACAAATATTACGAAGGAATGCGAACATTTGTAAGGAAATGCGACAAATAAAAACAAGGAAACAATGTTATATTGTTGTTCGAACAAATATGAAAGGATATTAAAAGCCAGGTTAATGGTTATCAACACGGTACTGTATACTCAGGGATTTCAATAGCTTTCACTTTTGTTGAGAATTTCTTTGACAATTTTCAAGGGGTCATGATCAGATTGACACAAGTCAAATCATGTGTTCACGAACTTAACTAATTGTAAAATTTGCTTTAACTTCATTTCCATATATTAACAAGGGTCCACTTAGTATTTACTTCATTTTTTAAATGCTATACATACTACATTTATGGTTATTCTTGCAAAATTTGACCACTTATCCTGCGCTTCTGCATCAAAATGACCCCCAACCTAAGATTTAGGTGAGGTCAAAACTGGAAAACCTAAATTTTCCTTGCATCAAAATTGCATCAAAATGCAAATAACTGGATCTGTTGAAATCCCTGAATATACTGAATTATTTGCTAATGTTGTTGCTAGTGACTGTCACTTACAAACGAAAAGAGCATACACATAGTTTCATATGTTTCGAGTAATGATATCTGTGCAGGAAAAGTGTGATTCTTTTGTTCTTTTTCACCTCTCTTTTGTTCATCTTCAAATGTTTTTTAAAGTTTTGTTCATTAAATTCTTATATGAAAACTACTTATTGTTATTCATTGCTCCCCTATGACAGCCAATGATTATTCCCTTGGAACTACGCTTTCAACCGGTGCGCCAGTCTTCCAACGCTTTCAGCGCTTTGATTATACATATATCACCCATCACTGTGAAGATGTGCTAAATATAAACACAATACTTAACGTCATATTCACCACTTTCCGAAGCTAACCAGCTGCATACCTACATGCTAGTTTTAATGTTTTATGGAAAGTTGAACCACTGGTAGATTTGACTTTGTGTTTGAATTGAATTAACAGTTTACGATTAAATATAAATGCATTATTTTTATTGATGCATATATAAGTATTTCTATTTTATTTCATCATAAACATAGAGAACATGTGTTTGTTATTTGGCTTCTACCTTCGGACTTACAATATATTAAAGGCTAACGTTTTATAAGCTAATTCACACATGTCATGCTTTGCTCTTTAGTCCGCCAACGTATGTATACTTATCAAGTTTATTAACGCGTCAATACATTTTCACGGGCTAAAGGTCTCACCATTTTTTTCGTAGATTTATGTGCAAGATACGAGGGCAGTTGAGTTACAAAGCACATACTGGCCTATGTGGACATTTATATACTTAGGGTTTGTGTGTGTGTATGTGTGTATGTGAGCGCGCGTGTGTGTGTGTGTGTGCGTGTGTGCGTGCGTGCGTGCGTGTGTGTTGGTTTAGGTGCGAAGTTATACGTATAGATAAAATATGGTAATTTTGTTGTTCTACAACTCGAAATACAATCATCAGTGCGTAACATTTTCTAACGACAAGATGTTATCCACTAGCAAACAATTTTATAAATAGTGGTTACGTATTTTGTATAAATACAATAAGAAGAAAGTGTTGTCTGGTGACAGTTTATTTATTTGTGACTGTTTTAAAGTTAAAATATACAAACCAGTCTGTCAATGTATTTTAGTTAGCTCGTATGCACTTGTAATATATCTGTGCTCTTTTAATGCAATAGCAATAAAGCAGTTAAAAGTAGTATCTAACGGTTTGGACCAACATTTCTTTTCCCTAACAACCAAATAAATCATAGTTATCCGACAAGTTCATGCGAAATGCTGTTGACCGATGTCTTAAAGCTATGTGAAAAATGAAGCGTAACGCCCCATTCGTCATTAAAAAAAAAGATATTGCCTATTTGAGCCACGCTGAATAGTTGTCTGAAGAAAACCACGTGACCACTTTTAAGATCACGTTATATCATCATCTAGTAATCCTCTCTGACGTTTCTATCTATATAAGCAGAACTTGCCCATCGGGCTTTTGTATGGATTTGGAAAAATATCACTAAGGGCGATTTATTTCAAAATTTGTACTGTCCTTCATTTGAGATAGTGTCCAAAATCGTGTTTACTTTGAGTGAGATATGAGTTAATGAATAAACTTTAGCCCAGATTTCTAAAAACAGGAGTAAAATATTGTTACCTGTATTTTATACAGGCAAAGTACCAAATACCACTTTAATGTGTTTAAAAAGAATACCAGTTGAGGTATGACACATATGCAATTCACATGCATGCTGAATGTTCTTGTCCCTGTATAAACAAAGGAAACTTAAGGATAAAATGTTGAATGATAAAACCAGTCGCTTCAAATTGATTATTTAGACATTTAATCAACATATACATTTTCTTATTGATCTTTTCTCTCAATTTAAGGAGCGACGAGGAATAAGATTTTCTTCTTTCAGCCTCGCTTACACCATTTTACACACGCGATAGGGTTAGCCTCGAATAATGTGTTTAACCTTTATGACAGTTTGAATACCCATTGATATGTTATGAGAACAGTGTGACCTTACATAATAATTCTGACCAATTATAACCATTTAATTAATTATCAACCATCAAGACTATAAAAACACATAAAAGATCATATAAAACGTATCAAAATGGCGTAGAATTTTTTTTTACTAATAACACTTTAATTAAATGGTTAGCACTTTTATCTGCATTTTGTCTTGAGTTCGCCATTACGTCAAGCCATAGACTACATTTTATTATTCTAAAAGTGCCCGAACCTGTACCTAAATTTTGGGTAACTGTCTGAAACTTAAACATAAGAAACGTTCGTTTAAGTCCGTACATAAGTTGAATAGGAAGTATTACACGTGAATTTCACCACATATCCTTTTAGATATTTTCATCTTTGAGCCACACTGGGCCCATTTTGAGCGTTTAGCTAATATTTTAATATTGAAATATACATATCTCAATTCGAATGCTTCTATGGTTATAAGGATATGGGCATAAATACATTTGTTGTCAATTATTGTATTTATGTTTATTTATTAATTTATTTTCTCTGAGTCAAGTGAAAGAAATCATCGTAATCAGGTCTGAATTAGAAAAATCACCCGTAAAGTATACCTAAACTCATAACTTCATACACATATGACCTACGCACAGAAAATACGGATACTGATAGGTTATTGTGTTATCCCGACTTATGCTTACTGTGATGATGTTAATAGGAAAATAATACAGTTAACAGACTCAATACGAAGTACATACATACAACAATTAAAGAACCCTATTGATTTAGCGCTTTTTGGATAATAGGCTAGAGTTCGGAACATACGGAAAAGAAGTACAAATATCTTATTAGACACAGAGAAATAGGCCTACAGCCTCGGTCTTGTAATCATCCCATAGCATACATAAAAAATAGATATTAAAATGTAGGACCCATTCCGATGATGGCTTCCTTTATACTTTTGGACAATACTTATATATTGACGATTAATAACAGTAAAAGATGACTATGATTTGACTTATGAAAATAACACAAAGTACATAAGTCAATACAAATACGACCGCTATATATAGATCCATTAAACATACAAAACTGGAAAACTAGCCAGAAGTGTCTTGATGTCTGCTACAAGCGACTTTAAAATCTAAAATTCACTATAGACTAACTGAACATTGCCCTGCAAGTAAAACATTATTAGTCATTGGCTTAATTTCATGACCTTGTAAAGAACATAAACGGTTCTATCAGTCCAATCCCTTACATAGAAGATCATTTTAAAAATCTATTTTAGTATGTTGAATGTATGCGGTTTGACTTTTTTCGCCTAGTTTTCAAATTCCAGTTTTAAAAGTCACATGTACATGGATGGCCATGTGTAAGACTAGAGCTAGCCACACTGTGATGCATTGCTTCTTTATCTCGAGATACCGCATACACTTAGATTATACGTGTTTCGTTGTAAGATTGTGAGATATAGACAGCTTAGCCAATTTCTTCTCGTCAAGATTGTACTTAACTTCGTAAACTTAATTAACATTTAGTATTCTTTGGCGCTGACTACTAAGTACCAGTAATCTCGCAGTCTAAATAAACTCTTAACAACAAACGTTTAATGCTTTCCGGAATTGCTTTCGTTACAAAAATAGTGATTTCCACTGTAATGAGGGCATATTTGTCTATATTATCCGATTTGTCTGCTTGCTGTCAGTTATTTGCACTTAAGGCAGAGCAAACGTAGTGCGCCTCCAATTGAAGTGTATCAAAATTAGGGTTAAAATGCTTCAAAACTGGGGGTTGAGGGTTCGAATCCCGCTATGGGCACGCATGGTTTACTTTTTTTCTTCTTACTAGTTCTCTTCTTTGCGTCAATCTACCAGATGTAGAATAAAATATGTGTAGTTTTAATAACTGACCTATTCAAACTGTAAAAAAATCACAACCGTGGAGAACTTATTTTATATTTTGCAGCATTAACCAAAATACTTTACAGAACACTTTGGGCAGTTCTGGAATAAATTGTTCGGCTAAGAACAGTTCAGTAACTTTTGTACTAACGCAGTCTGCTGAAAGAAAAAAAAAACAGGAAAAAAAAACAACAGCCCTAAACGTTTTGGGTTTGTAAACAATTATTTACATATTTGGGATAGTTTGAGTCAAACCAACATATTTAGTAGTCAAGTAACATGTGTGATTGTTTTGTCTTATGCTATTTTTTGTTTCCAAATGATACTCAATAGCAAACAATTTCTCCTAAAGAGGTTATAAGATAATATTTTGAGTTTTCTTATTTCTAAAAAAAAAGGAGACACCTTAAATATCAATTTTAGAAGTATAAAAAATATCCATAAATTCAAAACATGATGGATAATTTTCTTACAATTTGGCAACATTTAAGTATTCAACACATCAGTTGTGTTAATTTTCAAATTCTCTATGTCTATTACAGTTGCATTACCTTAAACTTGAAAAGGATTGTGATAATAATTTTGCTATAATATGCAACAAAATGCGCAGAATGTACACTTCATTTATACACTTCATTCATACACTTTCTTCATGGATTCCTTCGAAGCTCTCGACCTTTTTGCTTAGGCGTAGGGAGGGGGGGGGGGGGGGGGGGGGGGGGTATTTCTAGAAAATGACTAGTCGAACAAATGCGATCTGTGAGTCTGACAACAATTGCAATTGTGTGAGGGTATACCTGTGTGCAGTGTACCTCTTGCACCGTAGCGGTACAGCAATAAAAGCATTGGTAGTGTACAATGTTGAACTATCATCGTCAATGTATAAAATATGTTGAAACTAGATCTGTTGATGCATGCCAAAGCAACAGCTTTTGGTTATGTGAGGTCGACGAATCAATCAAATCTCTTGGTTTATTGTGTACACAAATATATTCTCATTTTATGTCGCGTTGTTCGCTTAACTTGCATATGATTATATTTTTTTCAAACAATAGTTATGAATAAAATGTTCACATGTTACATAATTTTGTATTTTACAAACAAAAATATGCAAAATTTAGGCGCATAAATACAGACGTTCTCCAGGGATGGATCCGGGGGTGAGATTCAGCCCCCCCCCCCCCCCCCCCCCCCCCCCCCCCACCCACCTCACAGTCCCCCGCTTACCATCTAGGTAAAGATTTGTGAAAACACATATAATATAGGCGCATAAATGCAGACATTCTCCAAGGATGGATCCGGGTAGGGTGAGATTCGCCCCCACCATCTAGGTAAAGGAGTTGTGAAAATACATGTAAGCTTAAAAAATGCTAAGCTTTTAAAGTTAATTTTGTCTGTCGTTGCTTATGTCGAAGTCGGGATCCCTTACGGTATGCATTAAATGGATCTTGATCCCCCCCCCCTCCCCACACACATACCAAAGTTTTCTGGATCGGCCCATGACGTTATCCTTAAGATATCATAAAGACCACAGACCTAAGACAGAGATGAATCGCGTCAGTATTTAATAAACTTTACGACAATAATGTTTTGTTATTACCTACTATTATTTGTAAATAGTGTTAAATGTACACGTTGTTTACTTTGTTCTAGGGCGTTAAGTTTTAAAATGAAATTGTTAGCAATCTGTAAGAAGGACGTGAAATGTTTGCAAAATAAGTAGCCCCTTTAAACAAATTTAGCACTTTAGGCTCTTCTGTATAGATTTAAAATTTAAATAGGCTATGGTGTTGTTGTTGTTTGTTTTTTTTTTTTTTTTTTTTTTCTAAATCAAAAAAATACCGTGTGATCCTATTAGTACAGTGTTATTTAGTTTCATTTCCTATACCATATCTGTTGAGATATTAACTCTATCTTTGACATTATTAAATAATTAAAAATAGTGATGATTGACTACGACGAACGGATTTGTTTACCCTCGCATTTCATCCGTAGGCATGTGGCGAGCACTGTGATAATTGATGCATAATTAGAAACCATTGTCTACACAATATTGTAATACAAGGAAACTTTTAATGCTGATGAAATGTTGAAGCGATTAAAGCGATTGTGTGCACCCAGAGTACACTAACAATTATAACAGTTATGTTGTGTCATACACCTTTTAACCTTTGCTACATTGTTTATGTTTGATTATCGTGTGAAGCTCATCTTGTATGTCCTAGATGTTTCTAAACAAGTACATTGGATATTATGATAATTCATTTTGACGCCATTCAATTATACATTTAATTGTTTAATTTCTTCTGAACATTGTATAAGGCAATGTTTTAAAAAAATGGACTATCCTTATGTTTTAACTACTCTGTAAGATTGTTTTATACCTGTTAATTATTGCAATATTTATATTTATTTTAACCAATCGTTTATAAATTGCGTGTTACGTCTATAATAGGCTATATTAACTATATTCCACTAATGTATGGTGTATTATCCTGGTGTTCCCTATTTTCGGCCCTTTATAACAACGATCACTAATATGCAATTGTTGTTGTGTTTTTCAACATACTGAACAAAAGCTGTAACAGTTTTACAGTTCAGAGTGTTGTTTATAATAAAGACAAACATTTATTTGTAAAATAGAACTTTCTCTTTAAATCTGCTTGAATAAATATTCTGCCTTGTCACAATTTGGGCATTTCTTTCTAGTTAGTAATATTTTCCGGAGTAAGTGAAATCTGCAATTATTAAATTCTAAGTAAAAAAAGATTTTCATAAATAAGTCATGTTTTACACCTTTATTGTTAATAACTATTTCTCAGTGAGAAATGAAATAAGACATTTTTAATATTTGGGAAACACAAAATATTTGTAAAGTATGATAGTTTTGTGTAGTTTTTTGGCAAAAGAAATATAGAAACGAAAATACCAGAAGGGCTGAAAATACGAGAAAATACTTTTACTTAATGCTGACAACTTTAAACCTTTAAAGTATTTACTCATTGGATCATTCAGGGATAGTTGACTTAGCAAATTGCAAGCACTGTATTGTACAGTGCCCTCGGACCTTTGATTACTTAATGTGTGTTGATAATGTCAAATTACGTTTGTCATATAACTTCGGCTTATAAAGTTTACACATAATCAATGGGAAGGGATGGAATGGGATAAGCCGGCATTTTTGCCGATACTGCGCAGCGACATTTCTATCATTACAGCACAGGGGCACTTATGAGGTGCCCAGGGACTGAACCCGGCCGGTCCATTATACTGACACCGACGAGTCAGGCGTAACGCTGTCCCCGTAGCCCCGAGCGTTAGGAGGGAAGCCACTACTACCAACTTTAAAGTCTTTGGTATGACCCGGCCGGGGTTCGAACCCACGACCTCCTGTTCCGCAAACCGACGCTCTACCATCTGAGCTATTGAGGCCGGTCGCCATAATCAATGGTATTTAGTCGATGTGTAGATATTTGACATAAAGGTGGTATTCGACAGTTTTAGACCATTTTCCCCTAAAACAAACAAATATATCATTGTTACTTGATAAAAGGTCCTGCAAAAAGCTGTTCATTGATGCGACCACCTACTTTTAGGATCACATTATATAGTCAGTCGGGTAATCCGCTCTGACGTCAATATCTTTCTTAGCGGTGACCACTATGGCAATCTTTATAGAGTTAGAAAGAATATCATCTATAGTACTTTTAAAAAATATATATAATGATATATATCTTTATTTTCTCCACAATGTGAAGAGCAAAATATAAGAGAGAGAGAGAGAGAGAGAGAGAGAGAGAGAGAGAGAGAGAGAGAGAGAGAGAGAGAGAGAGACAGAGACAGAGAGAGAGACACAGAGAGACAGAGAGACAGAGAGACAGAGACACAGAGAGAGAGACACAGAGAGAGAGAGACAGAGAGACACAGAGAGACAGAGAGACAGACAGACAGACAGACAGACAGACAGACAGACAGACAGACAGAGAAGAGAGAGTGTGTTTGGTAAGATAATGTGACATGTATTTGATAAAGGCAAACTGTCGAATACCACCTTTAACGAGATAGTATTCGTATATTTGGTGACCTGTATGCACACTGTACACTATGCAGTCTTTGTTCAAAGATTGTTGTACTCTGTTTTGTAAGTAATTTGTAATTGTAATGTACAAATTATGAACTTTGCATTTACATGCGGGTTGTTGAAATTATATTAAAAAAATTAAAATGTAAAATGACAAGTGTTTTTCTTTCCAGTAATTTATATATATATATATATATATATATATATATATATATATATAGATATATATATATATATATATATATATATATATATAGATATATATATATATATATATATATATATATATATATATATATATATATATATATATATATATATATATATATATATAACAATATCTGTCTATAAGAACAATTTGAATTCCTGCTAAAAAATAGACATCGACGTCACAGCGGATGACGTGGATGAACTAGAACATTAGTGGTAACGTGGTTTTCTTGGTTTAAAACTAGCTAACTGTGCAGCGTGGCCCAGATAGGGAATACATGTTTGTAATGACGATAGTGGCGTTATGGTTCACTTCTCAGACATGTGTAGGGCACCAATAAACAGCATTTTACGAGATCTGTTCAGATTACAATGGTTTACCAAGATGTATAATGAAAATACGGAAAATATGTATGGTCCAAACTGTCGGATAACACCTTTAAATTTAAGACTCTACATTTATTCTTGTATAAGGGATCGCTTTGTCTGTCTCAAGTGGAAAACGTTTTTGTATCACTGAAAGGTTGTTTGTGGTCCGTGATTATTGAACACATTTTCTGAGCTAGATTTTAAACATGAAACAGATGCTAACAAGGGTACTACAGAGGACACGCTCATATCGACATACGAAAACGAATGAATTAGATTTAAGCCAAAAAATAAAGTACCAGGACAGCTGCAGTTGAAGAAGACTCAGCACAAATTTGTTGTCGAGTACATGAGATAAAAGAAAACAACTATGATTAAGTTTCCTTAACAAAAAAGTTAGTAGCAAGAAACACCAGAATTAGAGTGGGTAACTTACAGCCATGGCAGGATGAGGATTTGCATCCCAATCGGTGCTTAGGTCCCTAAGTGGCAGCCAGCAGAGATGGTGGAATTGATCCGCGAACCTTTTATGGAGCAGACATTCGATATTGGAATAATATGAGTGCCGTATTCTAGACTTTAGATACACTGGGCAGTTAAGGCTATATTGTGACAATAGCACGATGGTTATAGCTATTCTCAGCTGTTGCCAGTGGACAAAGAACGACAGACTCCACAACAGTGAAGACTCAATGTTGACAGCTGGTAGGCCATCCTGCATACTTGCATATTCTGTGCCGGTCTGGTTCGAACCCACTCTCAACCATCGGCTCATACATTAACCTCTGTTATTGGCTCTCTTAATGTCGGGACTACTTTTGATCCACGTGACTGCCTCGTGGATCACGTCCATGTTTATTTACAAATGCGCATTAATATCAATTGTTATTCTTCCAAAAGTAGTGCGCTTGAATTAATTAAATATCTTTAATTAATTACTTTAATATATGTCTTTTTTAGTAGATGTTTATTCATTTTATGTAGAAGTATTATTTTAATTTGAAAATATCCTTAAATTAACACTTTAAAATTTCCGTCAAAAATCTGGACGTGAGCAGAGGTGTCTGAGAGAGGAACGAACGACAACTCTGCATGGGAGATTGGTTCGAACCCTGCTTGATAAGAGGCTCCCGGAACGTCAGTAGTGGACTGATGTAAAGACACTTTCTGTCTATAATAATATTCAAACCGGACACAATCTTCACTAGGCTTTGTCTAAGAATGAGCATAGTGGTCCCAGATTTCGCTATTTATACCGCAAATGCTCCATTCGGAACACCTCGCCCTTTCTCTGCGAGTGAGGAGAACAACACAAGTGCTGATAGAGCTACCGCCTTGATTAAGGTGCGGTTGTCTTTATTTACGCCCTAGGGTGGAAATATTCGTACACTAGTCATTGTTAAAATGAAAAGGTTTGGTAAGTGAACACTTATCGCACATTACGGTATTTATGTTTTAAATCAGTTTAGAAAAAAGTTTTCAACTTCAATTTTGCAAACTGTCTCTTACAGTTCTAATTTTATAAGCGATAATTTATAGCTCTTTTGCCTTTAAAACAAACAATATTTTTCTGATACGCCAACTTCCAAATGGAAGGAAACAAACAGCTTCCAACGGCATGGAAGGATGTGTTACCTTATTAAGAGAATAATCATATTCATAATTATTCATAATTGGATACATATACACGTTTAAATAGGGATAAAGGGATAAATCAATTAAGTCCAAAACGTTGTGGCATACAATTACGGTATGAATTTAATATATACTACGAAGAAAAAGCCTTAAAATACAAATCAGTAGAACCGTCCCGGATCCAGAAGTTTTCATGTTTGGGCGGGAAGGGGGGGGGGGGGGTAGGGCTGGGGTCCGGAAAAATGTTCTAAAATGTAGGAGGTGCATTCTAAAGGTTATCTGGACAACAGGTTAATAGTTTTCATGGTTTTATTAAACTGACTCTGAAGTCAGTGAAAATGAGTAGACATTAACCTTAAGCAACATAACTTTGTAGTTGAAAACTGGTTCGAAAACTTCCAAAAATAAGCAGAAATAGGCAAACACCTACTTCTCTTTGAGCTGGAACGTTAAATGCAGGAAGATAACATTTGCAGCTTTGTTTTCCCATCGATCGTTGTTTGCATATGTTGGGAAGAAAATAATAATAACTAAAAAACACATCTTGATATCCTAGCGCAATGTTGCAGCGAACAGCCATTGCAGTAACGTCGGATATTATGCTAAACAGATATGCATTAATATTGCCTGAAATTATGTTGGATGTTCGAGAACGTGTTGTACACAATTTCAATGTAGCGTATTTATGGAAGTTACATCAAAAACTCGTTTTTTAAAAATACCAAAATATTCATTGAAGCCCTCATTCAACTGTATGACAAATAAATCAGTACTGATTTGCAGCGAAGGCCTGACAAAACACAACTATCAGTAATTATTGTAGAACAAACAAAATAACAAAGAAGTTTGGAGTTTCGGCACATCAAACAAGCAAACCGTTTATTAAAAATTGGACCAAAATATAATAGAATGTGCACACATCGTCAAACTACCGTCGTGTTCCAGTTCACTGTTTATTTGGATTTTAGAAAAAACAATTACAATTACAAAATGCCAAAAACATAGTGTAGCTGTGTTAAATGTTTTAAACAGTAAACATTTTTGAGCCAACGAAAACTGCACAAATTGACAAAGGTGGTTTCCGACAGTCTATATTTAATATATGTAACAATATCTTATCTCTTTCTGGGAACTGTATGTCTGTAACCTGATCTGGATGTCTGTAACCTGAACTGTATGTCTGTAACCTGAACTGTATGTCTGTAACCTGAACTGTATGTCTGTAACCTGAACTATATGTCTGTAACCTGAACTGTATGTCTGTAACCTGAACTGTATGTCTGTAACCTATACTGTATGTCTGTGACCTGAACTGGATGTCTGTAACCTGAACTGTATATCTGTAACCTGAACTATATGTATATAACCTGAAAAGTATGTATGTTACCTAAACTGTATGACTGTGACCTGAACTGTATTTCTGTAACCTGATCTTTATGTTTGTAACGTGAAGTGTATGAACGCTTTTAATTTGTTAACATACACCAGAAAAACACCTACTGATTAGATTTCCCGCATGTACTAACTTGCTTTGCTTAACTAAAATCAATGAATATGAGATTATTTAGCAATTAACCTGCCATACGAAGCAGTCTGTTTATACATGCTCTCGTACTTTTCTTCCATAAAGGACCCATAATCACACAGAATGATCAGTCCGATAAGAAGTACGTTACAACATACACATTACAAACATGTTTCCTCAATTTGCTAATGGCCACTTGGTCACAGCCTCTCGTGGTACACGACACACAGACAACAGCCGTCGCACCAATCGGAACTCCTCAGGTAATTCTGTCCTCAGGACAATCATCCCTCGGATGTATCTGGTGCAATGATACTTAATGAAATCACGATCGTTTTGTTCGCCGAAAGTCGGCAGAAGAATATACCTAAGTAGTTCGCACAAAACATAAAACAATGCCATCGTTTGCAACTGCGCTGGGTAAAAAAAATCGGATGATTTAAATTTGAAGCCGCCTCAAATTGAATCATTACTGGCACCGTACTGTAGTAAGCTGTCACCCGAGCTGTCATCTTTGTTTAGACGTCTGTCTCAAAAGAAGTCCCATTTAGTGAAATGGCCGAGGTGATCCATCTACTTACATACATCCGAGAGATGATTCGTGAATTATCCAAAGTGTTCCAATTGCCTCGCACTTCATTGAAACTATTGCTTCACTACCGTGCCAAAAAGCGTGTTGTTGGTCTGACGTATTGTTGGTCTGACGTATACCCATATCTTATATTACCGTAAAAGCGGATTATGTTTGGTCGTTACAGGTGGTGTCCGACAATTTGGATTAAAAATATTTTCATTAATCATCTTAATAAGCTATTGTTACCTGAGCTGATCTCGCAAAAAGCTGTTTATTGATGTCCTAACTTGTCTGAAAAGTGAACCATAACGCCTAATCCAAGTCGTTCTTATTTAAAGAATTGAAAATAATGAACATTTAAAGTGTTGATTAACTAGTTGTATTGCCCCAAAAATTAAGATACGGTTTGAAATCGTCAAAGCTTAGACTAAAGTATGCTGGGTTTTTTTCTTCAGAAATTATGCACAAATACCCCAAACAGAGGTCAGATATTGCCACATGTATTTGGAATAGACAAACTGTCGGATACCACCTTTAAGATTAAAACTGCTATAAGCCAAAAATTGAGACGCTTCTTAGGCCCCCTGCAAGACAAGACACTCGTTTGAAGGGCATAATGTTCACATTCTTTGTATTAATATAGTAGTCTTTTTATTCAGCCATTCGTTTTGATTGACAATGTGTAACTTTTTTTCCAAACAAAAACTTAAGAAAATATTAACATTTTACTAACAGTGACCAAGTCGTCCAAATGGCTTATGTGTATTTGGTTTAACTTTATAAAACATAGGTTAGTTACATTTTTTTTCTTCTTCCCCTGAGTCCACTATTGCTTTTACTCTCCAAAGGTCAGATCTAAAATAAACACATCATCCTATAAATTATGCAGCGATATCAAAAGCAAACCTGTGGCGAGGTCATCCTTTCGTTACAAGGGCTTTTCCCAAATATTATTGTGCCTTTTCGAGTGCGGTATACATTATTGATAACTATAGAGATCTAATGGCTGCCTTTGTTGTTTAAGGCATTACTTATTTACGTCAATGTACCCAAGAAGATAATGTCAGATACAAGACAGAAGATCTGCTCAAATAATGAAAAGAGACGTGTTAATCAAATGGCAGAATATTTATGTACAATCCAATATACGCCTCGTCTTCCTTAGTAAAGTTATGTCAAGATCAACGCCCTGTCAAGTGGCCCTCAGAACCAATTGTAAATAACATCCCGTGTATAACATTCTAAAGAAGATTTCTCCCTGGGCGTCAAAGGATAAATGCAGGTCATATTGTTTCTCTTATTTTGTAAGTTACTGATTTTCAAGTCGAAAACTCTTACACAGAAAAACACCGTTTATCAATGACTCGAATAGGTCGAAATAATCTCAGGAAGCTATTTTCAACTTCTGTGGTATTTTATTATGGATTAGTTACTAATTAATAATTAAATATGTTAGTGTATTGATAATCGGAAAGTGAATTTGATATAGACGTGTTAATTCTGAAAAGTGTTTTTATTCATTGTTCAAAAACATTGACACATGCAGTTTAATTTACATTCAATTACAACATAACGATCTTCGCCAGAAAACTGAGATAGTTGGTCGGACCGTAAACCTAATAAACAAACTTAACGTAAATGTCTGCATTGAGCATCATTAATTAATATGTTTAAAATTCTGCCTTCTATTCTGCTGCAAGTTATTTTTTGCAAGTTTCACTATTACAAACTCCCCGATAAGATGACGCCTGCAGTCATCTTCACAATAATCGAGGAAAAATACCACGTTAGTGATAATTGGTATTTCGTTGAATAATACTTTATATAAGGTTTCCAGAGGGATGAGGATTTTTAAATACACTGTGAGTCTCTGGAAATAAAAACCCCTAAGTAAGTGCCTTATTGGGACGCCATAAACCGAATTAAGCACCAACGTCAGTTATTTTGCTGACTGTTCCAAGGTAGCTACTGTAGGTCTGCGTTTTCTTGTTTGTTTGTTTGTTTGTTTGGTGGGTTTATCGTCCCACCAACAGTATTTCAGTTATCCGGAGACGGTGTCCAGTTGAAGCAGATATAGTGCTGCCTTCACTGTATATAGCATGCCATGAACACTTGGCATCATAACACACCCAGTCACATTATCACGAAACCAGTCGTGGAACTACCCTTATATTTGCTTGAGCGTTAGCAATGGGGCTATAACACTACCATTTTTTACGACTTTGTTGCGGCCCGGGATCGAACCCGGGGCCTCCTGTACCTGGAGCCGACTCTCGCCCACTTGCGCTACCAGGTCCGGTTCTGTGTTTTCTTGTCACATCTGCAAGTTTGTGCCTTATATAAATTGTAGTTCTTACAGAACCTTGATGTATCTAAATCCTGTGTGCAACCAGATTAAGACTTTAAAATGATATTAGTCCGTTATTTGTTTATCTGTAACTGCTCCTTGCTATCTCTTTTTTGTAGCGAGTCTGTAGAAAACTTAATACATCTTGCAAGTTTACTATCTTTTTAGGTAGAGCGTCGGCTTGCGGATCGGGAGGTCCTGGGTTCGAATCCCGGCCGGGTCAAACCAAAGACTTTAAAGTTGGTAGTAGTGGCTTCCCTCCTAACGCTCGGGGCTAAGGGGACAGCATTACGCCTGACTCGTCGGTGTCAGTATAATGGACCGGCCGGGTTCAGTCCCTGGGCGCCTCATAAGTGTCCCTGTGCTATAATGATAGAAATGTCGCTGCGCAGTATCGGCAAAAATGCCGGCTTATCCCATTCCCAATCCCTATCTTTTTAAGGTCATATCAAGCCATCTACATAAAAATGTTCCGTTCTTTGCGTTCTAAGTATATGCGCGATTTGAATATCATAGAGACTGACACATTTTAACATATTGAAGATGAAAGTCACATGTATGAAGATACCGTCCTTATCTGTTTTCAACCATTCCTATGTATGGCCCTTTGTACTCAGGTTTCCCAGGGTGAAGATGTATTAAATTGCTGATATACTAGTAACTGCATGTGTAATGCGAGTGTTAGCTAAATTATGTTCTGCTTCGCTGCCAGTCCTACTACACCCAGTAAGAAAGTTATACCAAACGTATGGTTGGTAAAGTTTGGGCAAGTTGGTTATTGCGTAGTCATTTCATTTATATTGTTTGTTTTTTGGGGTTTATCGTCCCACCAACAGTATTTCAGTTATCTGGAGACGGTGTCCACTTAAAGCAGATATAGTGCTATCATCACTGTAAAGCAGGCAGTAAACACATTGCATGATACCACACCCAGTCACATTATCCTGACCCTGTGCCAACAAGTCGTGGAACTGCCCTTATATTTGCTTGAGCGTTTGCGAGGGAGCTATACCACTTCCATTTTAAACGACCTCGGTACGTCGCATCTCAATATCTTATCCAGGGCCTCCTATGCTTAGAGCCGACGCTCTACCGATTGAGCTACCAGGTCCGGTCATTTATATTGTACCTGTATACATGTTTATAATGTATAACAGTTATCTGTTTCATTTAGGATCTAAATTATGTTACAGATTCATGTTTATTCATTTTGTTCCTACGGAGCATATTTCTGAGATCATCCTCAACTATTTTAATTGGACATCACCATAGCTGAGTCGAAGCAGCTTTTTGACCGACAAAAGAATCGTTGAAATATATTGTTTACATACTTTTTTTTGTTTGTTTTATGGAACAGTGTTTATGTCCCGGTATAGTGGGACTTTTCGGTGGGAAATCGTGATTGTTGCACATTATCGTACATGCATCTTGTTGCATTATTTATCAACGCGAAAATATGGCTAGATCCTAGAAGAATTTAAAACAAATATTAAAATTTGAACGTGCAATAGACGGGGGCTACGAATATGCCATTTCTTGGTAAACTTGACTAAGAAGTACTGAAAATATACATAACACAAAGAGTGACACACAAACGACAACTTCCTTGGAACATGCAGACGACAAGGACAAACTGAGGTACTTCAGCCGGGATAAATTACATTTCGCACTTTCTAAATAGTTTTTTCTGTTAAAAGCAGTTTTAATAAACAAATCGTATCAAAGTAAGAAACTAACAATAGCATCTGTATCTTGAGTAAATAATATAAACAAGAAAATATATTTTCAAACAATGTAACAAGAAATGAAAAAAAAATCTACAATATATACAAAGGACAAATGTCTCGACAACTTACCTGCAACTTAGCGGAAAGGTCACGCTATTGTATCACTACTCTAAATAACTTTTATGTGTAAATAGTATGTTGTTTAGGGAAGATCTGCGTGGTCTTCAATGTTATGAATGCCAATATTTTAGCCAATAATCCCCGAAAGTATGGAAACCAATAATTCGATAAATAATTCGATTAATCTGTCATTCTTTGTTTATACAACGTGTTTTGAAATCTGTATCAACTTTTGTTTGTTTGCTTTCTTTTAACTTTATCGTAAGGTTCAAAAATATATAACCATTAAGCACAACAAGAATGTATTAGCTTGTTATAGACCTTCGAACTTCTAGGCAAAATAATACGTAGCAGATAAATAAGTACAATGACGGTGGTGATTGGGTGATATTTCTTTGTAAAGGATGGTTGTTTAAGATGAAGTTTTGAACAAACAATAGATTAAAGCTAGAAATGTCTAATTGTTGCCCAAATTCATTAAAACGTAAGCGGGCAAGTGGTTTGGATGTTTTTAGAACTGGCCACCATCGATGGACTTATTTCGTTTATACTGGTTTTATAGTGTATATTATTTAGGACTGTACTTAATTTATTTTTGTAAGTTGGACCTAAGAAATTTAGGAGGGTATTCAGCTTATTTTTTTATAATGAACAGTGTAAATATACTTCTGCCTTAGTAGCGCTCGTCTTAAGCAGGCAACTATTGTGTTTCGCTGAAATAGTGTGTGTCAATAGATACAACCAACATACACTGCAAGGATGCCATTGTTCCCGATTGTTCTCGACACACACTGACCAGAATCTCATCTAGTGACACAAGATGATAAGGTTATTTTATAAGAGACGTTTATGTGTTAACGACTGGAGCAAACAGTTTAAATACAAATTGAACAAGTCGAGCCAAAAACCTGCTGAATTAGAATCTACACCAGTTGTGATTTTTGGTTGTTGTTTTGTGTGTGTTATTTTGTTTTTTTGTGTGTAATTTTCTTTATTTTGTGAAAGCTTGTATCTTCACAGAAACGATACTTATATTTCATTCTTGTTTTTGTAGAAATTAGTTAAATGTTAATAAGGCATAAAGAAATATTTGTACTCAAGTGTATGTATACATATATATGTATACACACCTTTTTGGCGAATAAAATAATAGACTAAAA